>RANZ01000544.1:0-22583 GCA_009805285.1 Neurospora terricola FGSC 1889 | reverse complement strand
GGCTGGACCGCAGCCACGACGTGGCCGACAGCGTGCTGAGCCAGGCGTACGCGGTGCAGGACTCGTTCGCGTCACAGCGGGAGCGGCTGGCGCACATCAACAGGCGGATTACCCTGGCGGCGAGTCAGGTTCCGGGGATCAATACCCTGATTACGAGGATCTCGGCGAGGAAGAGAAGGGATGGGATCATTATGGGGTCGTTTATTGCGTTTTGCTTCTTGATGTTCTGGTTCTTCTCGTAAGGCTGGCGGCGCGGAGCGGCGGGGGCGGACGAAGCAGGATAGAGCGCGCCGGAGCGCGGGAGAGCGGGAGAACGAGGAACTGGGTGCGCGGGTGGAAAGTGGCTTGAGGATGGTTTCTCCGGTTCGCTTCTTGGCGGCGTAGGGGGGCAGGCTATGGATTCTGGAAGTTGTGACAGGATCACACTTCCAAGAGGACCCTTATTGCAAAAGCGGCTGTACATGACCCACCGTTTCAGTCTTGGGCTTTCGTACTTGGTCGGGAAGCATGGCGGGGAATACGGCGTTCAGGGGCGTTGAGAGGCGAGCAAGTGTGAAAGTGATTTTACGAAATAGTAATATAATGTACAGCCCCAGGAGGAAGTCCGGGGCATTCTTGCCAGTAAAATGATGGGTCAAGGGCATATTTGCCCCAGACCGGAACAGAAGAGGATTCCTGTGTTCGTCCGTGGCGGCTCGAACGTGGCCATCTCGTTGCCAGATGAGCCGACATACTTGCTCGCAAGCTCAATCTACCCTTTGTAGCGGACGATAAATGTTCACAAACCTCGAGCCTACCGAGTCCCCATTTTCTGTTACAACAAGAGCTATATTGAGATGGTTAGCTGCTCAACGGAGATCATGACATCCGTATGATCTCAACGCATGTATACGCCTCGGTATACCGGGTTGCCTATTGTGCCGTAACAGCCTCCCCTGCCTTCAACTCGGGGACAGCCGCCGTCTTCCTCACGTAGTTCTTCCCAACACCCTCCTTGGTCATCTCATCCAGGATCCTCTGGACGCCCTTGACCAGGCCTTCCTTCTCATCGCCCTCCGCATCACCACTGCCCGCCCATCGAATCCGGCAGTTATGGTCCACCAGGTAAGTGTAGCCGACCTTGCTGTTCAGCAGACCAATTGACTCCCGAATCTCGTCCGTGATGCCCTTTGTTACCAAGAAATACCTCTTCCAGTCGTCCTTGTCCACCTTCTTGCGCAGCGAGCCCATGAACAGCCTAACCAACCACGCCTTCATGGCGTCCTCTTCAATGTTGACCTGCACCAGCTGCGCGCGTCCACCGCTCTGCTTCAGGACCGACTTCAGGGCCGGGTTGGCCTCGGGGGAGACGAAGGTACGGATCTGGTTCTCGGCCCACATGCTGCTGAAGACGGTGACAACGGAGCAGTGGCCTTCGAGGAGGGGTGTGGTATCGGCGACCTTGGCCGCATCGTCCTTGGCGAGGGTCCGGCCGTGCAAGTTGGGGAAGTAGAGGGAGAGGTCGGCTTTGAAAAGACGTGGCGGCGCGAGGAAGGTCTTGCCCTTGTGGAATTGCATGTTGCGCCAGTCGCGGAAGTAGGGGCGGGAGATTTTGGATTTGCTAATGTCATAGCTTTGGTCAGTCAAGCTGAGAGGATAATGTAGGTAGATAGCTAAGGCTGGGATGGGGTCCTCACAGCATCTCCCGCTTCTTCAGATGTTTCTCATAGTTGACAAAGTCGTCCCTCTTCTGCTGGAGTGTGCGCGTATCGATGCCTGAGTTCTCTCCGGGATTTGGGGGGTTGTGCATGCCAATGGGCCTTGACAAGTGGGTTGGCGTGAAGGTATCGAGCGCCTTGCCGTAGGCTCTGGGCGCCTTGGCTAGAGGGCCGGATTCTCTGAGGGCCTCGACGGGCGACACGGTGGCCGCCGGGGCGGCATCTTTCGAAGCAGCATCAGGGGCCGAAGCTGGTGTCGATGCTGGTGTCGTCGGTTTGGTTGTCTGTGGTGATGGTGTCTTATCGGCGAGTCTCTGGTATGACACACTCAAGGATCTCCATTGGCATAGGAGGCAGGCGCTAGCTGTCGACCTAGCTCTTATTGTTGCGCGGCCGAGCATGATGTGCAATGGTACGTATTTCGTGTTGTTTCTGGCTCTCAAGGTTCTCCCAGAAGCTCTCCTTCTGATGTCAGTCTGTCTGTCCCGCGCCGTCCCTAGAAATTTCCACGCGCCAAGCAATTTTACCCCACCAAGAGCGTTGATTGACCCCACGCTCTGGACCACACAGTTGGGGTCAAGCCCGTGCGGCTTTCTGGGGCACAGGCCGAAACAGCGGGGGGCAGGAACGCAATGGAGCCTGAATTGTGCCTGCCGAAGATAAGAAGCTGGGGTTCGGTTATCCGCGGGGGCTGTTCCTGGCCAAGCCTTCAAGGTTCTCTCGGCGGAGCGTCACTCGAGGGTTGTAAGCCGTAGCAAGCCACCCCGCCGGATCGATTGAGGACGTTGATTGGGGTAAAGACACCCGTCGTATCCTTTCCTTTGGTAAAGTATTGGACACAGAAAGCGGCAAGCCGCGGTAGAGTTATCGGATAGTATTGGAGACATGTTTTCTCTTTTTTCTGGTCTTGGGCGAGATGTGATCCCTCAAGTTGCGAGATCCCTTCCGGTCTCTGTCCAAAGTAAACAAATATTGCGCTCGGGTCTTCTTGTCAACGACTTGTCTGCACCATGAAGAACATGTTTTTGCGACAAAACTCCCGCGCCGTTGGCCGGCATGAATTGTGGCGTCTTAGTCGGAGGGGACTGAGCAGACTTGCGCCGACTGCGACATCCGCGACAACACTATCTACGACCTCGTCCCCTACTCGTCCCCTTCCCGCGAACTCGAGGTCGTCTGCTCTAACCCAACAACCCTCTACGAGAAGAGCGTTCCATGCCACGAGAGATCTTCAAGTCGTCAAGCCAGTGCTCCTTGCCGATATTGGAGAGGGTATGTTTACAACCAATGGTCCCTGGTCCACCTTCTCCGTAACTATGCGCTAACAGGTTTTATCAGGAATTGTCGAGTGCGAAGTCATCCAATGGTTCGTCGAGCCCGGCGCCCGAGTCGAGGAGTTCTCGCAACTGTGTGAAGTCCAGAGTGACAAGGCTTCTGTCGAAATCACCAGTCGATTTGCCGGTGTAGTCAAGAAACTCTACTACGATGCGGGCGAAATGGCCAAGGTCGGAAAGCCCTTTGTCGATATCGACATTGAGGGCGGTCCAGAGAACAAGGGGGTGGAAGCTTTGACACCGCCTGAGCCTGTTTCTACCCCGGAAGGACAGCAGCCCATTAAGGGGGAGGCCATCTCAACATCTACGCCGCAAGCTATTGCTCCTGAACTCAAACAGTCGTTTATCGAGGCACCGTGGGCACAGCAAACGCCAACACCCTCGCACTCGCCAGTGACGAAGCAGACGGGCAAGCACGCCTCATTGGCGACTCCAGCTGTTAGGCACTTGGCGAGAGAGCTGAACGTGGATATCATTGAGATACCTGGGACAGGCAAGGATGGACGGGTGCTCAAGGAGGATGTCTACAAGCTTGTGCAAGCTAGGGACTCTGCGCCAACACCGTCTCCCGCTGCTGCTACGCCAACCTCGTCAGGTGTGACCGCCGCCGCTGCCGCCGCGAGCGCATTCTCCTCCCCAGACGCCACAATTGCTGGCCCTCAGAAGGAAACCACGGTGCCTCTCACGAGGACACAGGAGATGATGTTCAAGTCCATGACACGGTCACTAAACATTCCACACTTCCTCTATGCCGACGAAGTCGACTTTACCTCTCTAGTTGAGTTGCGCACACGCCTCAACCGGGTCCTCTCCAAGTCTGGCCTTCCCGAGGGCCAGGTTAGCAAACTCTCTTATCTTCCCTTCATCATCAAGGCCGTCAGCATGGCCCTTTACAAGTACCCCGTCCTCAATGCTCGTGTTGAGCTCGACAGCAACAACAATGGCAAGCCATCCCTCGTCATGCGCAGCCAACACAACATCGGTGTGGCAATGGACACACCTTCCGGCTTGCTCGTGCCCGTCGTCAAAAACGTCGGCAGCCTCAATATCTTGAGCATCGCCGCCGAGCTGGCCCGCCTGCAGTCGCTAGCCGTGGCCGGTAAGCTGTCCCCACAGGACATGTCTGGCGGCACCATCACCGTCAGCAACATTGGTAGCATCGGAGGCACCTACCTGTCTCCGGTAATAGTAGAGCGGGAGGTGGCCATTCTCGGCATCGGTCGCATGCGTACGGTCCCGGCATTCTCGACGGTGCCTGGGGAGGAAGACAAGATCTTGCGACGGCAGATCTGCAATTTCAGTTGGAGTGCTGACCACCGCGTGATTGACGGGGCGACCATGGCCAGGGCGGCGGACGTGGTGAGGACGATTGTTGAGGAGCCTGATGTCATGGTTATGCATCTCAGGTGATGTTGTTTGGCAATCAGTTGAGGAAGAAATCTATCGCAGCCCAGCGTCTACGGTCACTTTGTCTCTGTGTTTGCTTGCATCATCCGAGGACCCCTTAGCGCATCAATACTATACATTGTATATAGTCTTTCTAGACAAGTCTTGGTAACGAGAATTACATTTCAAACTTTGAAAGGGGGCCGCCCATGTACTTCGTTGTCCGACTCCCACCTCCAACCACTATGCGGTCTTGCTCAAGATGTTTGCCAGACCTGTCCCGCATACAGTGTTCACAATTCCCTCAGAGACACATCGCGAGCTGCCTTCTAAGTTGGTCGATGTTTGTGTTTCGGCGCATCCAATTCTTCCTCCTCGCATCCGCGCTCAAGTTTCAGCTAAACACTCGATAACCCCGAGCAAGCAATCGCATGAGGAACTCTTGAACCGTTCACCTCGGATGTGAATCGGGATCAATGTTCCAACGAGGAGGAAAAAAACATTGCCCCTCATTTTTATTTTCCTCTCATTTCTTCTCTCCAACCTGCATAGAACCCCGATCTCCATCAGGTTCTCTCACTCCTCGTGCACTCCATGCTTTAAAAACACGGCACGCCGGATCAAACAACCGATAAGTTGGAAGGTATTGCAGGAGACATGTCAGAGGTACCAAGAGGTAACGCTGCTGTGGTCGCGAAGTACCTACTTGTACCTAACCTAACCTGGGTAGCCACGTACAGAGCTTCAGATTGACGATGCTTTTGCGCTAGGTATGCCCGACATACATACATACGTATGTGCAGTGGAGACGAGCCAAGCTGAGGATTTGGGATCTGGAAGATGTTTCTCCTGCAGGTGGTCATGCTTCTCTTTTTCTTCTTTTCTTCTTCGCATTGACCGACTACCTTCCGGCCTCTTAGGGAGGAACGACCGTACTGGGAGGAGGGGGGTCTTACAATCTGTACTTAGACACCTCGAGAACGCCCGATGTCTAACTGGTTTCGGTTGCCAATTTACTCTCAACTGAGTGTCCCGCCCTACGAAACGTCTAAATTTCCAAACGTTTGAGATATCCAGATGGTCAAAAGACTGTAAATTGATGGTCAAATAGCTACCAAATCCCCCAAAAGCGAAACGTTGGTTTATTTAAATATTAAAACAATGTCGAGAGCTCTAAGTACAGGTCACCAAATACCAAGCTGTCAAAGGGCCGTTCGCGAATAGTTCGTAAGACCCCCCCTCTCCCAGTACGGGAAGGAGGGGTAAAAAGGGCATTGGGATTTCTAAGTTCGTGGCTTGCTCATGATCTCTTTTAGAGACATAGCTGATGCTGGGCCAAGATTTTGGCCAAGCTGTTGAGGTAAGCCCTTTTTCTTGCGGAGTTGCCAGCTAGTCAGGTCAGCCTGAGCGGGATGTTATTCTCATGTCTCGGCGTCCACATCTGGATGTGGAAGGACGGAATGGGTTCGGGCGAGGGGTGTCGGTGGTGGGTGAGAAAAGTGCGGGGGAACCAAGAGGACAAGGACGAAATGAATGGAAGAGTTCTGGGGGGTAGCATCATATTGTCCGGTGTTATACCCACGAAGCATGCGGGCTTTTCTTTCTTTTCTTTCACGGGCTTCCCAAAAGGTTACTTCAAGAACTTTTGAATTTTGATGAGGCCATCATCGAGTGCGACTGGAGTCCGTTGATGAGTAGAAGATTCCCTCGGTTGTGCAATTCCGATGGCTTACACGGTGTTCGATCAAAGGGTATGTAAAATGGCCAAAAAGGTTGTCCGATTTATCATGACCCATCAAGGCCAAGAGAAAGGTATCTCTTGCCGACGATGTGAACATAAGCGAATTTTGTGCAACTCGACCCGCGCTCACATCATATCTTACCCGCAAGCCCCGAGACCGCCTCTCAAGTCACACAAGCCCCTCGGCACTCGTTCTTCTCTTACGATGAGCGGTTGTAACTCGCTGTGTTCTTCTCTACGGGCATTTGCCGCCTGAGCGTGAGCATCAGCAAAATGATTAAGAACAGGCATTGAACGGTTCAGTGTCTCGCTCGCTGTCATCTGAGGCTGTTCCAAAACCCCCGAATCCGACTTATCCAATCGCATCCCTTTCTCCCTCTCGTCGACGGCTCGGCTGCCCATTCACCGTCTTACTGCGTTGGATAGAACAAGAGTTTCTGTATTTGGTTTATATAGGTAAGAGCGATGAGGGGCGCAAAGAAAGGGAAAGCTCTTGGCGCCCAGATCAGTCATCATGAAGCAGCGAAACAGTGAGGTAACTGAATGCTGCCCAAGTGAGGCTGTGCTTACCAGAACTCACATGTTCCAGTCTCAAGACTCCTCTCAGCCTCTTTTTGCCTGGCTGGCAATCGTCTGCTCGACAGCAACGTCATCTTCGGAAAACGAAAACGCCAGAAAAGGAGGCAAGAAGACAGCATAGCCTGTGAGCCTGGACGAGCTGCGCACAACAAGGCGGATACCACGGATGAATGCAAAATGTAGCAAAAGCGAATCATGGGATAGCAAAACCAACAACAAACACTTCATGCGATCAACTTACCTACCTCCAGCTTCTGTTCATCGGTGTATCACTCGACAGATGCGGGTCTTGAAGGAAAGCAAGAACAAACATCGAACGATATCTTCTCAATCCCATCGCCGCCAACAATCCACGGAGGAACGAACGATAGAAGAAAACGGATGACGTCGTCTTCCGCCTTCACGCTCCCCAACATCTCAAACAGACAATAACACAAACGTTGGAACCCGCAGCGAACACAAGGACAAGAAAGGGAAACAAAACAAAACAAAATGCCACCAATCGCCCTCTCCCCAAGGACGAGACTCCTCACCTCTCACAACAACCTCAACCTCCACCACCTCACCAAACGAGAAAAGCTCTCAAAATCCAACATCATCACCCTAGCCGTCTTCCTCGTCATCCTCCTCTTCTTCGGCGTTTTTGTACCACGCAGGACACGCAAGAAGAAGCTCAAGGAGCGCCAGCAGGCGTTACGGGAGATGTTGCAGGCTGAGGGGCGGGCTGCTAGACGAACGGGTGGCTCTAGCAACGTTGGGGCTGCTGCTGGAAGAGGCTCTGGGGCCGGCCAGAGACAGGGCCAGGGCCAGGGACGGGGAGGAACAGGAGGGGGAACAGGAGGAGGGGGTGAAGCGATTCCCATGGATGACATGGCGGTGCCGGATGGGGATGGCGGTTGGGTTGAGCCGCCGCCGCCGTATGTGGCTGATCCTAAGCCTGCTTCATCCATGATGATGGGATGGGAATCCTGGGATGGATGTGTGAAAGGGTAGAGAGAGAGATGCAGATGGGAAAACGGTAATGTGAGATGGAGATGATGGGGTACGAGGGGTCGGTTTAGAGTTTCATTAATAATGTCTTTGGGTATAATCACTGTGGTGCTTGGCTAGCGGTTTTCATGGGAATGAGAAGGGCTTCTGGTGCAATGTTTATCGTCTAACGACAGACACTCGTTAGGAATGAGGTTGGCGCACAACTGTATGTAATATACCTTACTCTGTATTGTCATGTTGTATTAATGTTCCAATCCAACGAACATTGTTCCAGGATTATGCATTTAATTTAACTGTACCGCTTTTAATCATCCAAACCGGTTCTTTCTAGTCCAGGAAAGGTTTAGTGAACTTGGGGCTCAGCGCCTACTCACCGCAAGTCGCGAGATGGCAGGCGAGTAACAACTAGGATCGCGCACGTTTTTCTACCTCATCGAGTTTAGCTCCCGCTTTTAGAAAAAAACCGGTTTGGATGAGTAAAAGCGGTACTGCCAAACTTGCAGATCAACCCAATTCAGGAACGCGATGGCATTCATCCAAGGCTTGAACCACATCCCGCTGCAATGTCGGCTGCGAGGAACTGCTCTCGGACTCGGAAGCACAGTTGCCAGCCATGAGGCAGCATCCTCGCTTTCTCCGTATATTCAAGTAGATGCAATACGGTTGAAAAGTAGGTTGGTTGGACTGAAGTGGTAGAGACTAAAAGGGAAAGTGCATTGATCCATCTTAATACCCGAAAACAATAACTGCCTGTGATGGGATACAATTTGCCGCGATAAACTCCACACACACCTACCTATAAGGTGCTATCGATGCGCCTTACATATACACACTGTATGCTTCACCAACAACCCGCTTGGCAAGAGTATCTCGTCTGCTGCTTACATGTTTCTGCACATGCGGAAGAGTCAAACCTGCGATGATCAAGGTAACGGGTTTGCGTACGAACCGATGTATGAGAAGCAGTGAAAGGAACACGCGGGGAGCTAAACAACAAATCCACTGTTCATGAACCAATATTATTCATTTTGTGCTTGTGTACCTCCTTAAACCAAGCCATACCTTTACGGTACTCCTCGCCATCGCTTGTTAAAGATGCATGGGAAACATACTCGTCCCGAAAGATTGCTATCCCTCCATGGGAACAATAGCCTAACTGCTCCTGCTTGCTTGTGTGCAAAGCATCCCATCAACGCCAACCCGAAAAGTGCAGAGCTTCGGCGAACTGCCATGCCCTGCGATGCTAGCAAAAGTAACCAGATCCGCTTCCAGTACGCGAATCTCCCCTGCCCATATCCTTTGACCCCATCCCAACCAAGTACGCCCGATGAAACAAATAACTCCCAGGAACAAAACGCCCAAACAGATTCCAACATAAAAATCAAACTCCCAAGATAATGCCATGCCACGGTGGGGCAAACAGGCCGCTCAAGAACCTCGAGGGCTTAGCGCCATATGCAGGTGTTGTGCATTGTATCTCCTTTTCCCATCCCTTGGACCCCCAATGCAGGTCATCGAAGCCTTCATTGCGATTGGTCCTTCTGGATTCCATCAATCGTATGGAGAACCTGGTTCAGAGCATCTGCCATAACCATCTCGGCAGGACGGCTCACGTCAATGGGGATCACGTCCGTCTCAGCGGGCGTTGGCGGCTCAAGAGCCTCAAACTGGCTGTGGACCATGTTGGCACCCATGTAATGGTTTTGGCGCGCAAGGACTCGTTGAAGGAGGATCTCCTCGGACGCATCGAGGTAGATAAAGTGAAGGTGGAGATTCGGGGTGAAGTAGGGAGCCACTCGGATGACATCACGGTACTTGCGCTTCAACGCAGAGCACGTCAAAACTACGCCGTCATTGCTCTGATCAAGAGCCCGAATTGATGCCTCGCGCAGAGCCGTGAGCCAATCCCACCGGTCCGCATCGGTAAGGGGGATACCGGCGCTCATCTTCTCGATATTGGCTGGTGGGTGAAACTTTTGACTTTGTTAGTTGGGATAACACAACAGAGGGAAGCGCATCACTACATACCTCGTCACCCTCAATATAGGGCCAATGCAGAGATTCCGCTAGGTATCTTGCCACCGTACTCTTGCCGCATCCAGCAGGTCCGGTGACTAGCCAGATGTGCTGCTCCTTGGGAGCGTGCCGTCCCGTTCCTGACACCACATCATTGGATGACACTCCATTGACAGACCCGTTGTTTCCGACTGTCTTTACTGGGAGTCGCGCTGACATGCTGCCGGTCGGTCCAGCGTTCTGCCCGTTAATCGAGATAGGGGTATTGTACGAAAGCATTTTGGTTATATGCGTTTGTTGGGGGTGACCGAGTGTAAGTGACTTGTTATTCGTAATGGTTGAATGGGACAGAATGGGGCGTCGAGGTAGGTATGTAAGTGCCGGTGATGGTGGTATCGGTACAAGGTCGATGCTTCAGGGTGCAAGCCAACGTCTTTGGAGTTACAGCTTGAAGAGGAATAATGCCATGCTATGCGTGAAGAATGACAACTGCAAAAAGGGAAGATCAAGAGATTTCAAGAGACAAAGAGTATCAGCCAGAAAGGGGGACGGACAGATGCCGGTGCGTGAGCTTATATACACCAGAGTGTAGCGAGACACAAGAGTGCAAGTCATACATACCCTGTAGCCATCACCCCCCAAGGTATTCCACCCCGGCTGTAAAACTGGCCAGGTGACGGGCTGGGCTGGGGTACACTGTACACGATGGGGACAACCTCACGCAAATCTCGACTTCCGCTGGGCGACTGGCCCTCTGGGCTGGGACTGCAAGCGGACAAAGGACTTCATCCCACCCCCAAAAAGCCCAACTGGCGGCGGCAACAAGTGGGAGCTCAGCAAGGTACAGGGCTAGGGAGTGAATGTACAAGCGAGTACTTGGAGTACTTGTTCCTCTTGTTGCTTGCTCATCTAACTCGAGGGCCGCTTGGCACATTGAAAAGGCTCACTGAGAATCATCCTATTGGTCATCTAGCTGACACCATCAGTGACTGCGCGAACTTGCTACCAAACCAGGGCGGCGACACTCCACCTGAGCATGGGAGGGTGTGAGTCTAGGGTACTTGTGATGTAGCTCGAGGTCTCAGCGGCATGTACCTCGCGTGCTTGTCTGGAGGAATTTCGGGCGCAGGCTCTGCTGGAGAAAAGCGTGGGATGAAATTGGTGGGTGTGTTGTGGGGAAGAATGCAAGATGGCCGACTTCTAGAAGCAGCACAAGATTTTTTCGCTGCTTCTATTCTGGCCCATAGCAATCTTGCAGGCTGGGATACCGATGCCGGCGTCGAAGCATGTCACTGAAACGTTTGATATTGACGCTTTGCACAGTTGATGCTGGGTCATCTCGACGGTGCGAAACCCTCGTATGTATTAGGAGTTTGCAAATCTCCATGCTGTCATCTTGAAGAGTGTAGAAGTGACAGCCCTGGAGAATGATGTGATGGTTGCCTCTCATCGTTACTGTAGGTGCCGACTGCCACCACTTCCCGAACTCTCGGGGGTTACGGTCAATTCATCCCTCTATGGACAAGGACATCGTGGGATTTTGGGGACAAAATCCGGGGCATCGGCTGGCGGCCCAGGGCAGCCAACCACTGGAGGAGAGGCACGTTGGCAAACTGGGCATCAGGCAACCTGCCCGCCGCCCTGGAATCAGACATGGCTACCTGCCAAGCGTCAATCAGCGGGGTGATCCATGATCACAAGCCCCAAACCACGGAATGTTGTCGAACTCGGCAATCCATTGTGCAAAGGTACCTACGGCGGTTCCCTCCCGAGCGGGAATCGGAACCCAAAATACATGGACGGGCCGGGATGACGGAGCCTGGAGCTTGAGGACATGTTGGTCACGATCCGATGCCCATGTGCTTGCAGTGTGCCCGGAAAGGGGTTGCCGTATTAGATGTTGTTGGTGTCCAGAATGCTCACGGCGAGACGGGACCGGGCATGCCGGGGTGCTGTCGGTGACGGGGCCCAGTTGTGAATGAAGAAGCTGATGAAGTGGATGGATCATGGCGAAAGGATGGAGATGATCATCATCTGCCGTCGAAACGTTGGAGTCCCGTAACGTCACAGGCAATTTGTGCGATCCAGCGGCCATGCCGTGCTTGTTGGTTGCTGACTGTTCAGTTTCGATGATGAAGATTGATGATGCGTCGATGGTCAAACCAAGAACCTCATCTGGAAGAAATTGCAGCCCTGAACACGGGCAATAACCACCATGAAAGGGTGGGCCAGCGGCAAAAACAAAACAAAAAAATCCAATGTAACGAATTCAAAGTGGAAAGCACGATCGGACCAGGTGACCAAGGAGAAGGGGGGAGTGGATGGAAGGAGGTACCTGCTACATACCCGCGCTGATGGATACAGCTGCTGGCGTGGATGTCCAGTGCTTGCYGGACAACTGGGGTACGCTTGGGAAAATTTCTCCACGTCGTTGCCGTAGCGTGGGGGGCAGCATTCGCGAGATTCGGTCGATGAAGTTGGGGGTTCACGCGTAAACGGGAGCCGATGACATTGGCCAGTGGAATCTGTTTCAGAAGCTCCATACAGACATTTGAAAATGGTGATAAAAGGCAAAACGAATCTCCTAGCCTCAAGAGAAAAAACATGATGGATGGTGTGCGTGCAGGTTTGTTGAGAAGTCGAATGTCGTTGTCCACTTGCATGCCTGGGGTAAGGTGTAAATTACCGGTATGGAAATTGTATGCTCATGTAAGCCAGCAAAGGAAGGCACGCGATGCATCCCTACAGTCCGACACAGCTTATACTGCTCAATACCTAGTAGGTATATTACCGAACGGAAAGAAGTATGTACCAAACACTTTCCCTGTCAAGAAACAACCTGGAATGTTGAGATTGAAAAGTCGAGGTTAACGTTGACCGTCGTGGTTTCCCAAAGAGAACACTTGTGGGAATGACCAATTGAAGGCAGGGACCTTGGTGATGATTGTACATCATGACTGCATACCTCATTCTGAAGAACTTTTTATGTGGTTTTCCTTTTGAGGGTTCTGATCCTGGCTTGCTGTGGCTCGCTGTCTCGTAACCGCCTTCGAGGTTCGGGGAACATCCCCAGAAATCCCGTCCCTTGCGCAAACATGGAATTGGAAACATCAAACGAACCTAGCAGCTCCGGTTACATCATTGCTCGAGGCGGGTCAATCGTTTCTCGATTTGCTCTTACCAACCTCAGGCTTCGTTCAGAGCTTCCTTTTTCTCTTTTTGCTGAGTTGCCTCTCCGACTTCACCGAACAAATGCCAACACCAGAAGAAAGGAAAATCGAACCATCAAGGTCCATCGGAATCACACTTCACCATGCCATCAAACAACAATGCGCAGCAACCGTGAAAGGCGGTCAGTGGTCGGCAAAGTGCAGCAGGAGAACGGTTTCAACGATCCGTATTCCAGATATATCCCTTGATCCTATTTCTCTTTGCCCTCGTGACGTGACGATGATTTACCGCATCCCTGTCCAAACTGCTCGGTTTTGATGACGGCCCCAAAACACGGCTGTGGGACTCGTCTGGTTTTCCCTCATTTTGGACTCCGCTACAAGCTTCGTCAAAGACTGGAAGGGGTGCCCTAGAAATGGGTCTTCATCAAGGTGCAGTTCTCATCCAAGACACTCGGGGCCTGGTCGGCTTCCTACTTTTACTTTACCCCCCTGAGGGTCTTTTAAAAAGTCTAACAACGTACCGCAGGGGTCGTGATCTGTCACCAAAAGGGAACAGAAAAAGTATCCGATGTGCCCCCAAAATTTTAGCGCTGCTAACTTTGCTAGAGCGGATTCCCTTCAAACTCTACTCGGGATCAATATCCACTTGGGCTTCAGTGTACATAGAGTGTAGCCAAAGTCGCACCCGACTCCGAGCGGCTTCCCGAGATCTAGGCTGCTGCTAGTGAACAGCTAGTGAAAAACAGGATGTCCGGAAGCCCATGTTAGTCTCCCCGACAGGAGCAAACAACGGCCAGGAGTGCTGGGAATGGCATCGAGCCAACAAGTCAGTATCATCACCGCGGCTATCTCTTTGTCGACAAGAATCTGGCCCGGTCCTGTTGAAGGTTTCGAATCTGGGTACAGCAGATGCTCTCCGCATCGAATTGGTCGATGACTACTCTCATGCTGCGGAGCTGGAAACCCAAAAGCGATCTCTCTCCCGATCACTGTACATAGTAGCATTGCTAGATTGGGTTGCCGTGATCACTGGGTAGCAACCACGCCCTAGGCTGCCGGTCTTGTATGGTATCGATTATACAGAAGACAAAAACTCATGTACCTTCCCGCGCCTTTGGTGGTCAAGGTGTGCATCTTGGCGCTAAGTCCTTATACATCCTGAAGTCAATTCTTTTCGATGTTTTCATCATAACTTCACGAAAACTCACTGCATCGAAAAACTAATAGCACCAGTAAATTCAGCGCGCCCAAAAGCGGGCTTGTTGCTCAGGTCAGTTTTATATCGGGTTGTGGTGAAGTTGATGCAGCGGTTGGAAGAAAGGTTGGCAAAAGTATCCGGGACTTGGGTTTTTTGCCTGGGCATGGACAGGTACATGAGTTTTTGTCTTCTGCATAATCGTTTCCTCTTGTATCACGATATTGATCAGTGGTCGAAGCATGCTCGCGATCTTGAAGTCTCTGTTTGCACTTGCGAGCCTCAAAAACCGCCGACAGTACCACGCTGCACACGTAGCACAAACACATGCCAGGATGAACGCAATATTTTCCCAAACAGTCATGCGGGAGACGAAGGATTGGCTGAAAATGAAGCCGGCCTTGGATTTTCACTCACTACTCATGTTAGCATCTTGACCCCAAGAGTTAGTGCCCGAGGAGCCGAGATCTGGGCATGTCTCAAGGAAATGCGGTTGCTCAATGGTCACGCGGCTTTGGTAGTCTGGAGCCGCTTGCTACACTGCGCTGTAGTGCAGGAGCATGCAACGATAGAGGAGCACGTGGGGTTGTCAGTGTCACTACAATACAACTAATACTGGGTTGTTTGTTAGTTTGGTTCTTCGGCCATGGGTTGAACAGGGGAAAACTGGAGCTCTCATTGGCCTTCTCAGAGAGAAAACTGGTCGTTTGAAGTGACAGACAATGACCAGGGCTTACTCGGGGGTTTCGGGTCGCTTTTGGCTGGCCAACCTAAGCTTTTCTCCCCCCTCTCCCCATAGGAGAGGGGGTGGAAAAACATGGGACAGTAAAATATTCATGGGACAATCAAAACAACGAACCAAAAAAACACTAGRAAATCTGATAGTGTGGCAGAAACGACAATGCATCTCAACCACGTCGCAATTTTCTAAAATTCCACCAAAATTCTGGTCGTTTCTCCTTAGACTCAGAAAGCGAAATCCAAATTTTGAAGTTCCAATTCCAATAGGGAAAAAAAATGGAAACTCAATGAAGTCACTTGCTCACCAAATTCGAACGAGTTGCATGCGTGCTACGGATCTCGGACGCATGCAACGAAAGGTGTACCTGAAACGCTTTTTTACTTTGTTCTTTCTTCACCCGACCAAAATCAATGCAACTTTGYAGATWGTCTTTTAAGGACCTTCTTAGTCCCTTGGAATTTTCTCGGAATTTTAGAAAAATGCGGCGCGGTTAAAATGGTTGTAGTGTCTCACTACACTATTAAATTTCCCAACACTTTGCTAGGAATGCAGATTGTCCCATGAATATTTTACTGTCCCATGTTTTTTCCACCCCCTCTCCTATGGGGAGAGGGGGGAGAAGAGCTTGGCAACCACCAAAAGCGACCCGAAACCCCCGAGTAATACGCCACAGAAGCCTCTTTTATGCCTCTCTCCGTCTCCTTCGAGATCCAAAAGACTGAAGATATCAGTCTACAGCACCCATCCGCCAAAAAGCCGAACGCTTTCCTATATCCAGCAAAGCGTTGGCTTTTTTGTACCAAACTAACAAACAAACCAGGGCTGGATTGTACATATCCAAGTAGTAGACTCACCTCCCTCGTAAGGTTCACTCGGCACAGACTCGAAACATTTTGCTTCGTTCGCAGATATCGGACAGTCGTGGACGTACAGCCTACCCGTCACGGAGACTCATCAACGATGCCTTACTCATCACATCCGCTCAAGAGGCACAGTTGTATCCCGATGCTTGAAGAAAGCAACTTCAGCAACACCAAAAAGCAAGTTCTTAATTTTGCCGCGTAGCGAGCTTCGCGTAACATGCCCTTTCGATATCTCCTGCTTACCGGCTTGCTATATCACGATCTCCCAACCGCCGACGTCGCGGCGACTCGCGGGCACTTAAAGAAATCTCCTTGTAGCAGCTCACGCTTCTCAAACTGTGCGAGGACGGTCGTTTTAAGGTTTCTAAGTTCCCGCCAGTCCAGCCGCGAGCTTAAAGTTGAGCTCGGGACCTGGTGGGAGCTGTTGTCGATGCCGGTCCTTTCACCAGCAGGAGACATGGGATTTGGATGGTGATACCCCCCTCTACAGCGCTGTAGACATACACCTAGCCCTTGTCAAGATTGGGCACTCTCGGCGGCTGACGTGAGGCTCGACGGAAGCCTGTCCCGAAAAATTTGTTGGGTTTCCCCTCGAAAAGCATGGYATTGAAGGCATCCGCAGTTTCAAGCAAAGCCCAACGACCCGTCCCGTTCCGGAATTCCGCTTGAGGTGTGAGTAGGTAAGCTGTAAGTAACAGTTTGTACCTGACGTGGGGATCTTGGTCTCATCACGCCGCCGAGAGGACAAGACTGCGTTTAAAGGCGCAGCAGATCCCCTCCCGAGACCCTCCTGAGTGATGCAAGAACGGTGATCGACGTTGACGTTTTCCACTTGCTTCGAAACATCTGCCCATCTGCCCCTCCAGTTCCGCAAAACTTTCCTCGGGAGTCACAGAATGTTACCGTGTTGTACTCACACGCTAAACTCTTGTATAGCCTGCGTGGGGGTCATCGGTGTCTCGAGGTTTGAAGTCCTTGCTGACGCTGTAGGGATTAGTTAGCTCTATAAAATCCTCTCTCAATCCAACCTCAACTTGAAAGAGGATGGGTCGTTGGCTCGTTGCCTCCAGTCCGGAGCACCGCGGCGGTCACGGAGTGATCCGGCACGTTGTTCCAGGTTGTTGTCAGCATGTGTGGCTGGTGAAGAAGTGAGACTGAGGTGAAAATCATACAACCACAGAAGAGGCTGGAACCTGCTCTTCCCTCTCACTGCTTCAGCTCTTTACCCCGCTTCAACGAAGTCAGTTGGCTAGTCGCACAGCGTGGGGAAGGGACGGCCAGCCAGTTGGAGAGTCGGCTGGTAACGGTTCAGGCAAGTGCGCGGGGATGTTTATCGGGCGCTCTATCGAACGATAACGAAGAGAGGCTTGTTTGTAGACGGCGCATAACGCTGTTGGAGAAGCCGTGACTGCACTGGCTCAACTGGAGAGATCGGGTTCGTCTTGTCTTATTTTGCTAGCTGGCCTCAAATCAGATGCGCTTCTCTCAACCCCTCAGATCTCAAAGTTTGAGATTATCGTCGATTTTGGCCCAGCCAGTCCGACGTGCATCTGCCTTTCCCAGGAATAGACTCAACACCACCGCTACAAACTACGGTAGCTCTAGCTCTCAGCTGTGCCTGAATCGCAACTTCAGTCTCAGTGTCAGTCTCCGCAGTCCCCTCACCATGAACGCCCAAGAACTCTCGCAGTACCTGGCTGATGCCCCGCCTTCGGTCGTCAGGCTCGAGGTCGAGAAGCACTTTGACGCCCTGACGGACAAGCAGAAGCGCTATGCTCACTTTATCAGCAAGTAAGTGCAGGTAGCTCCAATTACACACTACATGTAGCTATGATGTGGACTCCTGGGAGTTGGTGTGTTTACAAACCCCCCTTTTCCACCCTCTTGGACCCCTACACCCTCCACATCATCATCGTCACCCGCCGTCTCGCTAACATAAGTCCACCTGAACTTAGAGCTTCCTTTGCTGGTAACCGCATCGTGCTGCGCCAGGTCTCCCCCGAGTCCGAGTCCATCTATGATTTCATCATTGCTCTGCACAAGGTCTCTGGAGGCGACTGGAAGGCTCTGGCCGAGAAGGCCGGCGTTGATGAGGCCGGCTTGAACGCCTTCCTCCAGTATGCTGCCCAGTTCCTCGGCAACAGCGGAAACTATAAGAGCTTTGGTGACTCCAAGTTCATCCCCCGCTGCGATGAGAAGGTCTTTGTTTCCCTGGCTTCCACTTCTCCCGAGGCTGAGAAGCATTACAAAGCCACCAACGGTGCTATCTTCTCGACCGACAAGCCCGGCCTTCTGCACCTTGGCTTCACGGACGAAGGTCATCTGACAACTTACTACCCTGACTCTCCTGATATCACCAAGGATGAGATCGACGCTGTTGCCAAGTGGATGCAGAAGACCGGCTTGCTCCCCGAGAACACCAGGTTGTGCAAGACCAAGGACGGGGTCTTTGAGCTTCTGATTGCCTCTGCCGTTACTTCCATCCCCAGCGAGGGTGGTGACATTGGCAAGGATACTGAGTACAAGATTACCGAGGGCCCCCTTGAGGGTAAGACCATTAAGTTGGTCTATGGCGACTATGCGGCCGAGATGAAGGCCATCACCGATTATACCAAGAAGGCGGCCGAGAACGCCGAGAATGAGACTCAACAAAAGATGCATACCGCTTATGCCAAGTCCTTCGAGGAGGGTTCTCTTGAAGACTTCAAGGACTCCCAGAGATTCTGGATCCGCGACCAAGGTCCCATGGTGGAGTGCAACATCGGCTTCATCGAGACCTACCGCGACCCGGCTGGTGTTCGTGGCGAGTGGGAGGGTTTCGCTGCAGTTGTTAACCAGGAAAGGACACGTGCTTTCGGGGAGCTGGTTAGGTCTGCGCCTAGCTTGATTCCTCTTTTGCCGTGGTCCAAGGAGTTCGAGAAGGACAAGTTCCTCTCCCCTGATTTCACCTCTCTCGAGGTTTTGACCTTCTGCGGTATGTAACACTTGACGAGACGGAAGACCATGAAACAACGGAGCACTAACTATTGGAACAGGATCTGGTATCCCTGCTGGTATCAACATGTATGTGTACACAGGAGATTTCAAGCCTCAGAGTGGTACTAACACGCTTGTAGCCCCAACTATGACGATATCAGGCAACAGGAAGGCTTCAAGAACGTCAGTTTGGGTAAGTTCTGGGTTTTACCTTGGTTGTGACACCCGCATCGTCTGACCAAATTCCAGGTAACGTCTTGAGCGCCAAGGCTCCTGATGAGAAGATCCCCTTCATTGCCGATAGTGATCTCGAGGTTTACAAGAAGTATCGTGATGCCGCCTTTGAGGTCCAGGTCGGACTTCACGAGCTTACAGGTATGGTGTCACCTATTTCTTTACCGCTGAGAGTTGATAACTGACAAAAACCTAGGCCATGGCTGTGGCAAGCTTCTGCAGGAGACCTCTCCTGGAGAGTACAACTTCGATCACACTAACCCACCCATTAGCCCCGTGACCGGCAAGCCCGTGACGACCTGGTACAAGCCCGGTCAGACATGGGGTTCCGTATTCGGTGGTCTTGCTGGCGCTTACGAAGAATGCCGTGCTGAGCTTGTTGCGATGCACTTGAGCTGCGAGTTCCAGGCTCTCAAGATCTTCGGCTTCGGTGACGGAACTACCGATATGGATGGCGAGGCTGGTGATGTTCTATATGCATCCTACCTTAGCATGGCACGGGCTGGTCTCACTTCGGTCGAGTTCTGGGATCCCAAGAGCCAGAAGTGGGGACAGCCTCATTGCCAGGCTCGCTTTGCCATTCTCAAGTCTTTCCTTGAGGCTGAGGATGACTTCTGCAAGCTTGAGTATGAGAAGGAGGATCTATCTGATCTGACGATCAAGCTTGATCGCTCCAAGATCCTGACCAGCGGTAGAAAGGGTATGTCTGATCCCGTTGGATGCGAAATAATGGACGGTGTTGGCTAACTATTAGCGAAGCTGTGGGAGATTTCCTCCAGAAGATCCACATCTACAAGTCGACCGCTGATGTCGAGAACGGTACCAAGTTCTTCACCGATATGTCCGGCGTCGGCTTGGAATACTGGGGAACCAAGGTCCGGGACGTCGTCCTGAAGAACAAGCAGCCCAGAAAGGTGTTCGTCCAGGCTAACACTTATCTGGATGAGGCTACTGGCAAGGTCACCCTCAAGCACTACGATGCCACCCTCGAGGGTATCATCCAGAGCTGGGCGGATAGGGAGTAGCTATATGGCTTTGCGGATAGGGTCAAGGCTCGGTTGTGATTAAGCAAGTTCAAAGAGCCATTGACAAAACAATACAAAAACAAAACTGTGAGCCCCCCAACCTGGTATGTCCATTGAAAATTTAATTGCAAACGACTCATCTCGTATGCTTGACATGGCTCACTTGATAAGCCTCTACATACAACTGAAAGAACTTGAAATGCCACCCCTCACGCTACCAATCCCCCCTTCTTTTCCCGCTCCTTCGCAACCCACCCCAGAAACAGTGTCACATCCTTGGCTATCTGTCCCGGTACCGCCATGGTCTGCACCCATCCAGGAAGCGAGCCTCGAGCGTCCGATGCCGTGGCCATGATCCATTCAATCTGTGCCTTGCCGTCGTTCTCTGTTGTGGGTAGTTTCCTGATCCGCTCGACACTGACGTACGACCCTTGTACAGTATCCTTTCGAAACGGGTCTTCTTTCGCCGCAGTACTAGTAGTGAGGTTTTCAACATCCGACACCGGGATATTGATGACCAGAATCTCATCGCAGTCTTCAGACCTGCCCCCAGCACCGGCAGTAGAAGCAGTAGCACTTCCACCATCCGAAGGGAGTAGCGAACAAGTAACCTGTAAGACTGCAAACGCCCGGTCCTTGAGTAACGGCTTAACCCCAATCTTATGTCTCGCCTCCACCACTTTCATCGTAAAGCTTCCATACCTATCCCCGTGCTCATCATCAACTTGTAGACCAGCAACATCGTAATCCCGCAACACTCTCGTCCCCACAATACTCGGTGTGAACGCCTCCTCGCACTCAACGTGCTTGTCCTTGAAGCAAGTGACGAACTCATCCCAACTGGCTGACCCGTCCCCGGGAACGTTCGAGTCGCGGTGCACGCTGCGCCGACAGGCCCATGTTTCGGAATCGTCCGTGTTGCTGGTGGCGAGGCCGGCCGAGCGCTCGATGGCGCGCAGCTCGGGCGCGGAGAGTGTGCGTTCGTAGAGAGAAACTACTGTGCTGCCATCATTTTCCACCTTGGATGATTTAGCTTTCAAAGGCTTCCATTCGCTTCGCGCGGTGCCAAGGTCGGTAGCAGGCTGAGCTCTGTGGGAAGGTTTAGGCGCCACGGAATCGATGAAGGGGACTGACTCTCTTATGTTGGCAGTCAGAAAGGGGATCAAGTCCTCTTGAGAAGAAGTGCTTGGAAGATGAGTTGTTGATATGCCCCGTAAACGAAGGAAGGGGGCGCCTAGTTCGGCAGCGGTCACCATGACCGGAGCGGCCGCGGCGCCGGAGCCGGAGCCGGAGCCGGGACTGATCAGGTTGGTGTGTGAATTCGGCTCTCGCGAGTTTCTGGCGTCCATTTCTTCGGATGGAACTAGCACCTTGGAGCGGTAGGCGGGGCCGCCGGTGACGAAGGGGTAGGGGTAGCCTGCGATTGACATTGTGATTGTAGATGGAGGTTCTTCATGGAATTGTGAAGGTGGGCTGGTTGATAGGTGGTGTAAATGCGATTGTAGTGCTTACAAGTAGTATCTTCTTTCCCTTCTGGACGGAATGGGATGGGTGGACCGTGATACTTATATGTCTGTTATTCCCCCAAGCTTGGCACGGTTGGTAGAGTTGGGTACGGGTACCGGAACGGGGAGGCAACGGGAAACCGGGGCCGTGCCGCAGCGGCGTAGTAGCGTGGTCCAAGTCCGGGAATAAATCGGCAGAGGTCGCTGCCTATCTGCTCAGCCCGGACACGTGCCGGAGTTGAATCCACAATAGTTGTGTGTGATAACCACTACGATGTGGTGGTTCCGCTCAGCCTGGCTGGTGGTTGATCATGAACCGCTGATCATTAGCTGTTCGAGCAGTTACCGTTTCCAAGCCACAATTACTGTGACAATGTTCCTTCCTTCTGGGTTCCTTCCGAGTTCCTTCCAGGTTCAGTTGCAGCAAGCAGTGCCGATACTTAGGCAGTAGGGAAAGTTCGAGTGTGAATTGCTTCACTTGACTCGTCGAGTTGTATGGGTATCGTATCGTGCGTGTGTAAGAATGACGAGTGTCCAAATAATAGCTAGTCTCCAAGAGTTGTGGAGAGCCGACTAAACCGATCATATAGGTTGATAGGTTCAACGACAATGATGAATTGGAAGATGGGAATGCAACGAAAGCAAGTTACTACATGGATAATGGTCTCGATGATTGGAGTTTTTGTCGACCAAAAGAGCGAGTACCTTGCATCGCAATGTACAGTACTTGAGTGTTTCTGCTTGGTTGGTAGAGTTGTTTGGATCCAGGGTTCAGAGACACAGCCAACGCGAAACAGATGCTCATTATTGTTCCCAAACTGGTGGTTATCATTGCGTCATTCTTCCATATACGAGCATGGACCAGTGATATTAATCGTTCTTTCCATCAGCGTTTATACCTAGGGTACCTTTCCCTTCCATCTTAGTCTATCCTACCGTACTATCCACAGAGCTGGGTGTACCTACCCTAGTTTATCCAGTAGTAATCATCAAAAAGACACTTTCCATCTTAATCCCAACAGCTTCAATTCATTCCTTCCTCAATTCCATCTTTCCATGCTCATTCCACCCTTCCCTTCTATCCACTTACCAGACTCCTTCCTTCCTCTCCTCCCACCCCCCCC
>RANZ01000543.1:0-22728 GCA_009805285.1 Neurospora terricola FGSC 1889 | reverse complement strand
CCTCAACGACGTAGCGGACTGGATCGCCCAAGTGTACATCACCGCACTTTTCCGATTTGAAGATGGGGGGGAAACGTACCTTGACCTGGCAAAGAAGTACGTTGAACTGGCGAGGAAAAGTCGGGATCAGAAACTTAGTCTTGTGAAACTGATGAGGATGGGCCTTGACAACGAACGCAGCATGGCCTACTCCTATCCTCATCTGGACTCATACATCGGGCAATATTACAATTCGAAGAGGAATTTTTTCATCGACATCCGTTATCCGAAAGATGAGAAGAAGAGCAGTTGTTTGGAGCTCAGGTTCCAGGGACGGGAATCACAATCCTATGATCTTCGTCACCTCAAGGATGACATCTTTGAGTGGGCACTAGACTACAACCAGCAAGCACRGCGAGCACGRTTCACSGTATGGGACCCGGAGTATTTCAARATYCAGTTCAACTTCAACTCAACACGGTCTTATGAGGCTGTTTCGCTTAACTGGGCACGGGACTCGGGGCTGCCAGGGAATGGGATGGTTCTGACTCGACGCGAGAACCCACGAAGACGTTCAAAGCTCTCAAAAGGAGTCATACCGTTTCTCCAAGCGACACTTGGCAAGGTTGTCAAAAAGAGCTGGCGCTTGGTTTCGAGAAGTTGGCGGAAGTCTCCAAGACATCTACCCGAAAAGGCACACTTTTCGCGGTCAGGGCGGTGACATGATGGTCGGAGGTATACGTGCAATTTGTGATGGAATCTCATTGTATTGCGCGACAAACCACACTCAACGTCTTTCCGTAAGGCTAGGTTCTCAGCGTGACCTGATGTCAGGTGTGCTACTTGCAGCAGTCATCCATAACTGGCAGGCCGGTCTTATTTGCTTATGTGTGGGAATCAGAAATGAGGGTGTAGACACGCGGGGGCGGGGGCTTTTGCAGATTTTCGTCGAATGGCGTATTCATGCATATAAATTCGGTCATCTCTTCCAATAATACTTCCAAAACCGAAGCCACTTAACTTCACCGCTACCACAACCTGCATGCTCTGCCAGTTCGAGGGAAAAGGTTACACCCACGGAGCCACATCACTCTCCCTTCAACACTGATGGTTGCCATGCCGCGTTTAAGGCAGCTATGCAGTGAAACTTTCCTCCATATCTCCACGGAAGCTGTCACTTTATGCACTTTTGGGTCCCGATAGATGGGCAGCCAGACTCTTCAGCTGACATTCAGAGGTAGTAGCGCCGGACCACAGTTTTTTTTTCTAGAGGTATATTTCATCATTTCCTACAGGAGATAAAAAGGGCCATGTAAGTCCTCGGAATTGCATCCTGGTGAGAACTCCAAATTCTCCCGGTTGTCAAAACAGTGAGAAATTGACAGAGCTCCCAGTAAGTATTCGATCAACACTGCCCGACGTCGCAGGTGCCAGGTCCGGTGCATCAAGACCTCTTAGAACTGCAGCCACGGTACTAACTCAAACCAGGGCTTCTCAGCTCTACATCACACACCAACCGTTCACGACTAGTTACATCCGCAATGTCTGGAACGTCGTCGGGAGTAGATACCAAAAGCAACGATCACTTCGCCGAGTCCACCGGTGGCAGATCCCAGCCATGGAAGAATTTCATCAAAGACTCCAACTCATCCAGCAAGGACGACGCCAAACAAGACCTTCTTGTCATTCAATCAGGCACCGAAAGTTCGCAGGACGACGTATGCAAAGAGTGTGGAAAAGGATCAGGGGAGTGCGTATGCGATGTTGGGTTCATCGCGGCCTGAGACTTTGACGACGAGGCTTTACTGCGGAGACGGTCTCCGTGAGATGCAGTCAGGTCGAACTGCAGAAATCAGGCTTGGCCAGGCATCTCGAGGCGGGATCAACGGACAAGTTAGGAGCGGCAGGCAGAGCCATTGGAGCACGCGAGCTCAGAAGTGCATGCAGTGCAGGATGATTCGCGGGGTTCTCTTGGGGAAATGAACGTTTGGATAAATGGGGATAAGCTGGGCGGCTCCCACGATACCACACACCAACATCATTTCATGTAGCAAGAACCTCTACTATCCCCAAACGAGTCGGGGAGCCTACGGGTTCGATGGGAAGGCGCCACGGTGACTATTAGCGGCTGGCTTTCATGCGGCTGGAGATGCAAATAAGAAACGATGAAGCTTTCTGACGTATAAGACATTGCGTTTGCTCATCAATTTCCACGCTATGTGATTTTCACGATAATTGATTCTTTTAAACCGTTGATGCCCAATCCAAAACAACGGGTGCTCTGCACAAAGACTGACTTTTCCTCCTATCACTCGGGCGCAACCGAGCCACCACTGACTCCGATTTTCTTCTGCAAGTAAGACCAGTCCTGGCAACAGACCGACACCAGGGCCTCATCTCAATCCGAATCACCACAGAAGCATCACTCCCGAAAACGGTAATGGATAGGAACGGGCAAGATGCGCCACGGCAGACGGGCGCCACGGCAGGTCGGGCAGATCAAAAGGCGAAACTCAACTACATCCAATGGGAAGACAAGTTCCGAACCGAGAAACCCTACGAGTTCATTTCACAAGCCCCTGAAGGCTGTCCGAGAAAGAATTTCACTCTCGCCCCTTCACCAGAGCAGACCATCCACGATATCAGAGGCAGTGAAGAGCTGTTCAACCTCGATGACCATGGATTTCAGGTAGTGAGGCAGGAGCTTGGAGTCATACCGACTGACCAGAAAGGGATCGAGAATGATTACCTCCCAAAGATCGTTGAGTTGCTGCAGAGTATCGATCCCGGGGCGGAGGTGGTGGTTTTTGACTGGAGAGTGAGTGAGCATGGTCGAGTAATCCTCCGACTCGGCGATTTTTACCTAGAAGGGACCGTTAACCATCACTCCTCCGTAATCCCCAGCTCCGAACGAGTGACTACACGCGGACCACTGAAAAATCGAGGAGTGTCATCGATCTCGACGATCCAATGCTCATACTGAAGCCCGTGCACGCTGTTCACATTGGTTAGCATTTTTTCACTCAGCCCAGGCACCACTCAATTACCACTGACTCACTTTCATCTTACATCCACCTTAGACCAAAGCCCCCTAGCCGCCACCAAACGGGTAAACCACCACATGGGAGCTCGGGCCGAAGAGCTCCTCCAACGACGCTTCCGAATCATCAAGTACGTACCTCTACAGGTAGCTACCCGCCCAACCTCTTGTTCAACCTCAAACCAAGCTCACAATACCCCGGAAAAGCGTTTGGCGCCCCCTTCGACACCCCGTAGCCAACTATCCCCTTGCCGTTTGCGACGGCAGTACAGTCCAGCCACAGAACTTAGTAGCCGTCGACCACGTAAGGAAGAACTACGAAGGCGAAGGGCTTTATCCACTGTACGATGAAGGAATGAAGTGGTACTACTTGAATTGGCAGACGAAGGATGAAGTTCTGCTCTTCAAAACGTTCGATTCTGCGGAGGAGGTGAAGGCAAGGTGTAAGTGTGGCTTTCCAGGACCCGTCATGACCAGGGAATAGGGGTAAACGGGGAGTGTTTGTGAGACAAACGCACGTGGCTAACAGAGATTCCGGTGGGAAGGCTGTCCGCATACTTCCTTCAAACAGTCTAGCGGTGAGCCTATGCAAGAGGCCGGTGACTGTAGTAACGCGATAGAGGTACCCAGGGAGAGCATTGAGGTCCGAGCTTTGGTGTTTTCGAAGGTTGGTGACTAGAGGTAGGAAGGAGAGCTAGAAGAACAAGGAAGACATGCTAGGGTGTTCGGGGGGGGGGGGGGAAAGGCAAAAGAGGATATAAAAAAAAGGGGGAAAGAAAAGGGGAAACGGAGATCAGCAGAGAATGAGACGTCGGGAAAGAGGCCAAAATACCTAGGTGATTTGAGCACTTGATGTCGGTGTTTACAAGTCACTACCGCGCCCCCAAACCTTTGCAGCTTCTTCTTGGACAAAATACCTCTGGACATCGGGTTCTTATCAGTTGAGAGGCTCAGATTTTCATAAGAATATTTTAAAACGCCTTTCCTCGGGCTCTAAAGGCGTTTGAAGAATATCACTTGGACAGCTCAACATGACATTGCCTCATTCCCGCCGGTCAAAACTCCAAAGTTTCATGATAGAACTCCCGCAGAACATGACTGAACGTCTTCACTTGCCTATCCAGCTTTAGAGACTTAAGGAGATTGGAAACTTCATTGCCTTCACGTCCTCCCGCCCGTGAATCACTTGGTAACCATAGTCGCCGTGGGCGTTAGTGACGAGAACTTCGCTCTGGAACTTCTCACGAGGAGGCCGTTCCAGAACGAACTTGAAGTGTTCTTCACGCAAGTAAAGAACTCGCCAGGCCTCCACCATTGCCTTCCCACCCCCCGTAAACCCTACAATTCTCCCCTTGATAGCCCAGGAGACTGCAAGTGCAGTCGTCCCGAGCTGAGAAGAGGTTGCGTAAAGAGTCCGGGACTCACAAAAACGCGACCTGTACATACATATAACCGCCCCACTCTGATATCCGCAACCAACCTACCCACCCATGCTTCCGCCGCAGACCGTGATCTCTACCAGGACGTGCTCGCTTTGTTTCCCATCCTTGACGCGCAAGGAACCGTCCAGATGTTCATCTGTTTCGATGAGAAGCACGTTCCATTTCTTCTGCGCAGCGAGGTCGCGAGCTCACCTAGAATAGGTGTGCGAAAGCACGACCAAAACACTTTTGCCGAGCGTGTTCTGGTGTGAATGTGTCCGCACACCACACTACAGGTATTCTTCGCACACCTCGGTTTTACCTCTATCGGACGGCGGGCAAGGTAACGTCGTAACTGTTTCTTGTTCTTTCAGGTCATTAGCGGCGTAGAGGTACCTGCCTAGATTCCCCTGGCAAATGGTACGGGAACGACATAGGAATTGCAGAAGGGCAAGGTACCGGTAGCAGAGGACGGGGACAGTGAGATAGTGGATATAATACCTTATGTATGTAAGTCTATTTTGATGCAAAATATGTACAAGCAGATGCAAAAATGCTGAATGGCTAGGTAGGTAATGTTACATTCCCTCTCTTTCACTCAGGGACATGTCTCCCCCGTGAGCCCATGCCATGCCATGCCACGCGGCCACCACAATGCCACAGCATCACCATCTTCCCTCCCCTTCCCTTCCCTTTCACAACCACTTCTCTTCTCCATCCCTCCTTCAACCACCTCTCACCCCTCTCACTCGCTCCTCTCCCTTACACGCACTGAGAGTACCAATCATTAAACTTGGTACAAGTAGACCCGCTCACACAAGCAGTAGGACCAGTCCACCCAATACCACCACACCGTCCCCACTTAGTCTGGGCGGCCTGGCTATCGCTGCCGCTTCCACCCGACGCAGGAGCAGTAGTAGAGGTGGTAGCCTGCGCCTGGCTGCTCGACGCAGGAGCAGAGGTAGTAGCAGCCTTGGTGCTAGTAACCAGCGTGGTAGTAGGAGCCTGCGCCTGGCTAGTAGTAGCTCCGGCAGCGGTGGTAGTAACACCAGCCGCAGCAGTGGCAGTAGTAGCAGGAGCAGGGCTGCTACTACCAGTCGCGCCAGCACCAGGGACAGTCGCCGACGCAGTAGCCGTAGCCGCCATGCTGCTCTGCTGGATGGAGCTCACGGCGCCGGCAATAAGGGCGGGACCAGGGACGGGGTAGGTGATGTCGTTCTGGTACATGTTGAAGAGGATACCGGCGTCGGTGGCTTTGTAAAGCTCGGTACCGGGGACGCCGGAGGGGAGGTTGGAGCCAGAGCCTTCAACCTTGAGGTTGAAGCACTGGGGGTACGCCTGAGCGCCGTTGGCCTGGCCGGCGCTGTGGAGGGCGATGATCTCGTGGCGGAGGACGTAGTTGCCGGGCTTGATATCTTCGGGGATCTGGACGAGCCAGGAGTTGCCGTCCTTGACGAGGGTGTCGGCGGCCCAGACGCCGTTGTCGTAGCCGGCGCCGTCGATCTTGAAGAATTTGAGCGCCGTCTTGTCGACCGTCTCGCAGTCGCCGTCGCAGGCGGCCAGGTAGTCGATTACGGGGCCCTTGTGCGAGTCCGGCCACTGGTCCMACTGGAGCGAGATCTTGTCGCCGGCCTTGACGGTGGCGTGGCCGCCGGCGGGCGTGGCGGAGCGGTGGCAGATGATGTCGGGGCTGCCGAAGGCGTCGGGCGCGACGAAGCCGTTGTCCTTCTGGTCGATAGTCCAGCCGATCACGGTGGGAGGGTTGGGGTTATAGGGGAAGGAGGTGGGGTCGTAGTTCTGGTACTCGACGCCGTTGACGATGACCTTGGAGACGTGGCCGTGGGCGGCGACGAGGGAGGCGCCAGCCAGCGCGGTGAGGATGCTCTTGCGGGCCATTGTGAATGTGGAAGGTATGATGGACGGGAAGAGAAGAGAGTGAGATGCTGGAGATTCAGATAGTGAAGTCTGATGTCTTGCTTCTTCTTCTTCCTCCTGATGACTTGGGATCTCCGGTCATCTTTATACCCTTTGGGCTGGTGTTGAACACGGCCCCGGCTACACTAACCGGGCCTTCATCCATGGTATCGGCGCTTGCAGTCCATGGCCAAGGATGCCATCCCGGTGTTACCGCAACTTCGACGTTGCCTCAACGCGTGGCGAAGTGGATCAGAGGCATCCTGTAATTAGGCATGTGATGAGCAGGACCAGAGGTCAAGGGGAAAGTGCAAGCGCTTTGGAAAGCCACCACGTTTGAAGGCGGGTAGGTTGTTGGAAGTGGACGGGAATACCAGCGGGTGTGGATCGTAAGGGGCAGCATTGTGTGTGCGGAAACTTCCAGCATTGGTGGAAAGGCCCGAGTCTGAGAGGAAACATCGGGTAGCATTCCGTCTGAGGCTCTGTGTGACCGGGTTCAGGGTGACGGGAGTGTGCCGAGTACCGGCGCAGGGGAGGTGAACGGAGCAGAGCCCGGTTTTCTTGAAACCGCGTAAACTCTGGGTAGCATTTGAGTATTCGGCCGAACTGTCCATGAACGACCCGACTTGATTTGGGGATATTGGCCAGGCGTCAGTATGATGCGGCTGTTGAACGTTTTTGTGGTGCTCTTCATACTCTGATCTATACCTCGCCCCAGCCATGTTTGTCAATAACAATGTTGAAGGCTCCAAGTCACCGAGTGTCCAAAGACCCATTCGCAACCTGAACCCCAAAAAGATGCCAAGACCATAGAGACGCCCACCGCGATGCCCCTATTCCCGATTCAGCATTCGGAGGCTTTCCTTCCCCAGTTCCCCTGGACAGGGATCCGTGTGGGGGGTGTTTTTCAGGTTTTATGGGGGGAAGTAACGCTGCGGTTGATCAGAGAGGGAAAACATGTGATAGTGGGTCCTCCAGGTCTTGGTGTTTCGACGACGACCACTGGGACAACATCCAGAACGGCGACCGCGGTCGTCCATGTTCCGTGGTATTGGAAAACGGGTCTCTGGATGGAAGACGAGTTGAGGCGAGAATGTGTACACTAGAGGTGTGCAAGTTTAGGCGAGGAAGGTCATGTCGAGCGGGAAAAAAGATGAAGCCGCCATGTCTTGTCCTCATGCCATATGCTCCGCCACACAGGCTTCCGGAGTCAGAGTAATATCGCGAAAGAGAGAAATACCGGCATGCATACGCGAGGAGCGGTACGGTAGTGCAGGTATGTACGACACTCTCCGCGATGAACTCTTGTACAGACATTCAAAATCTCGGTTTTTGCGCCGTCAATCGCTCGTCAAAGACTGCCCCTGAAGACAAGACCAAAATCGTTCAAGCGCCCGTTTGATATCGCGGCTTCGCGCCCGAACCTCAATGCCAAGTACATAAAAGGCTGGGGCAGACGCGCAGAAGCACCTGAAAGGAGAAGGCATTCGCGATGCTACCCCAGAATTGAGACGTACGTCATCCACGCTTTTTGAACCACATGATGGTTTGTGCAGCCATCGATCGTGGGGAAGTATTTGGATCTTTCGGTCTGGACCGCTGGTTGCATCCAGTTGAAAAGTTGATGCTAGAAGAATCTGGTTTGAAAGGCCGTACACCAAGACGGATCAAAAGCTGAAGATTCCGGCGCTATCTTGTTGTGGCTGGAACGGCGATGGCGTCTTCTGGGGCACCTCTTGGATGCCGTGTTGTTGTTGTTCAACAAGCCATATCTCGAGATGTCCTCATATTTGTCATATGGAGGCATCTTCACTTCCGAAGAAACAGAGCCCGGAGGCCTTCCATAACAATCTTCAATGACCCCTACAGATGCATCTTGTCTAGGTGATTTCTATCTGACAATCAAAACCATGATCCAAAATCCCAGAAAATAACCAATATCTATCCTCTTCGCATGGCTAAAATGATCGTTCAAGCACGGTGTCGTCCAGTTGTCCTGCCGACAAGGCGAACAACAAGGCTGATACCAGGCTCGCACACACCGAAACCCCAAGTATCTGCCCAGCCTCACTCGCTCCTGTCCTCCATGTCCTCACTCTTCACTTTGCGATACCCTTTCCCTCTTTGGGCCCAGTACCTCCTCGCCAACCAACCCAGCAATCCCACCAAAGATCCCAGCACCATCGAAAACACCCACAAATGATCCCCAATCTCCAAAAACAACCGATTATCCCACCCATTCCACGTCCCTCCCCTTCCCTGCGTAAAGAACACCCACTCATCCATCCCCGGCCGATTATCCATCATCAGCCTATACAACCTCCCACTCCCCTCTTCATCCACCCCATCTATTTCCCCCCTCACGTCCTTCCCAAGTTGTAGCATCCGGGCATACTCATCCCAAACCCCACCAATAAACCACTGCCCAACCCCCCAACTAATCTCCACATACCTCAACAACCCCCACAAACACCACCACCTCTTCCAAAACCCCACCACCCTTTCTGTCAACCCAACCGGCACCGCCCCCCTCCCCTCCACCAACTCCGCCACTACCCGTCCCCAAAACGGATGGCCCGGTCTGGCAGCCAGTATATTATTACTCAACGCTCCCCTCCCGCCATCCGTGATCCAGAGCGGGAAGTACGTCAACGCGTCCAACGACCCGCCGGTGGTGGGCGATATAGACGGCAAACACCCGTTGTCCAAGTCGAGATAGATGCCGCCGTAGTGGTAGAGCAGGAAGTAGCGGAGGGCGTCGACGCGCTGGACGGGGTGCGGATAGGAGAGGTAGGAGGGGAGGAAGGTTGGGTAGTGGGTGGAGAGGAAGAGGAGGGAGGTTTTGGGTGTCCAGAGCTGTTTTTTTTGCTATTGTTAGCATGTGCGATGGAAAAGGGGGGACGAAAGGGAGGGGAAGGGAAGGGAAGGGAAGGGAAGGGAAGGGAAGGGAAAGGAAGGGAAGGGAAAGGACATACGCGATATTCCCAATCGGGATTGTTGTCTACACAACTCCGCCTTTGTTCTTCCCAATCACTCGGCAGCGTTTCGTTCGCAGGGTCTTTCCAGTTGTGGAAGATCTGGTGGATTATCTTGGGTATCTGTTCCTTTCGCGTTTCTCGGAGGGTGCCGTTGAGGTAGGCATTGGCGACTTCGCGCTGCGTGATGGCGATGCCGGGGTGTTGGTAGAAGATGTGGATGAGGGCGAGGACGTGGGTGATGAAGTAGTGGAGGACCAGGAGAATGGGAATGGCGATGATTGCGACTCGGAACGCCGAGCGTATGAGTATCGGCCGCATCTTGTGGTCGCTGGCGCAGAGCGTTGGCGCAACGAAGACAAGAGGGAATGCGATGGTTTGGTTGAGATCGGGATCAGTCCATTGGCCTGCTTTCAGAAAGATCCCCAACAGAGAAAGTTCTCAATCGCAAAGACGCCCAGACGGTGATTGAACTCGTGCCCCCACTACAGCTTGTCGCTGACTAGGTGCAATTTTGCGAACGAGTTCGAGTGAGGAAGGCACGATGGAGTGGACTGTTGTTTTCTTCAGGTGCGGTGTGTCGAGATCCCTCGAGTGTATCGTACTAAGAACCCCTGTTCCAGYAACACTAAAAATCTGGCCCAAAGTGTTGCTGGAAYAGGGGGGGGGGGGGGGCGKGGGGGGGTTGGTGTCGTGCACAGACCACTTTCCTTCCAACCCGCCAAAAAAAAGTGCAACCAAACTTGAAACTGACATGCCAAGCAATATCCGCCTTCTGGTAGACCCCCCCCCCCCCCTTTTTCCATTTTACTATGCAAAATTAATCAGGTAGCAAATCCTCCCATTTACTGTTGCTGCTTGCAGGTTTGCGCTTAGCCTTATACTGTTGCTATTACAGGGGGGGTTGCTCGTAGAGGGTGTTGCTCGAACAGGGTTTTTTTTACTGTGTATCACCACGCAAACAATGCACCAAATGCGCGCCCCTGCAGGTGAGAAGGTAAAGTTTGGACGGCAGGCCGCATTCGCACAGTAGACTCGGGGTTTGGGTGTTTTGAAACACATTGCGGCGGACGGAATGGCGTAAAAGAAGGTAGAATGGTGGACAGGTGCAACTTGACCTTAACTGAACGAGGACTGACTCGGGTCTGGTGACGTTGACAGTTGTTGGTATTCGCGTTCACGTACGACACTCGCTTGTCAAAGGGAATGCCTGCATCGCAAGGATTTCGACCGCATGGGCAGTTCCAGCGAGTGAGGGCACGAAGTAAAGCACCATCAGTCGGGAAGGTTATGTCGTGCGGTTGGTGACAACTGTTATTGATGTCTTGATATGTATAGTCATGAATAAACATTAACCGGGTAATCTGCTCTTCTATGATCTCGCGATGCGCTGCCGTGTGTTTCTTCAGGCTGGAGCCGATGTGTAATGCAGGCCATGAACATCGCCCTTGCGCTTGCGCTCGTCTTCGCTCAACATCAAACCCGATGATGATAGTAGTCTCCCTAGTTGTTTGTGCAGCTCCCCTTCCCAATACCCGAAACCGTAGCTGGAGTACGGTCGGTATTTTCGTCCTTCTGTATGCTGATGCCGTTGTACTGATGGCAATAATATTTCATCCCATCGAACCGTAACGCCTTTGGTCATCTCCTCTCTGTCATCTTCATCGGTCCGGTCTCCTAATACTCCAAGCAAACCATCTCCAACTCCCTCGCCAGCTTTCCATTCGGTCCGCTCACCTTCCCCTCAACCTTCTCTCCCACAATCATCCACGGACTGAGGTTACACCTCCTCGTCTCCTTCTCCCACGTCCAAGCCATGCACTCCCTCCCCCTCTCATAGCACTTCCTCCCACACTCTTCCGCCTTCTCGACCCCCTCAACCACCGCCACCTCCCCACCACTACCCCCCGCATGATCCCAATTCGCATACTCTATCGGCTTCGCCAGCTCGTCATGCGTCAATGTGCTCTGCCTCCAAGGTCTCGACATCCCATACACATCCCAAATATCGCTCCACAGTAGCGGCTTGCTCACATTCCTGAAGCTCTCGCCCGCCTGATGCATCTTTTCTGGCATGCCCAGTCCATGAAACGTAATAATAGGACAACAGAACCGATCCGGGCGGATCTTGGCCCACCGTGGAGGTTCGCCGCTGAACAAATGGCTGTACTCCTCGTCCAGATATACCCCAGCTGTTATCAGCGTCCTGGCCAGCAAGCGGTCGCCCCATGTTTCCGAGAGAGATTCGAGGTGGGCGGCGCGCACGGCGTGTGGGTTGTCGAGAATGAGGGAGGACATGGCGCCCTGCGACAGGATTACGCCGGAGCCGCCGTGGGCGAAGCGGATGCGGAAGTCGCCGACTGCGTTGCCGATGTAGTAGGGGACTTCGGAGTCGAGGTGGGCGAGGAGGGGTTTTAAGGAGGGCTGGACGAGGTAGGTGTCGTCGTCGACGAGGAGGTACCACTTCTTGTTGGGGAACTTGGAGTACGCGAGTTCGAGGCTGGAGATGAACTGATGGGAGGGGTGTTAGCGGGTATTGGTGATGATGGAAGATAGCTGCGAGAGACGTACCTTGAGCGCGTCTATCTCCCAGCCTGTAGACTTGGCGAGCTGGTCTGCTTCTTCTTCCCCATTCTCTATAGCTTCGGCAAAGCGAAGGTATTTTGCGACCCGTGGGTTCGACAAACTGGCGGCCGGTCCCAAGGAGCTCAAGGTCTGATTGACAACGTTGTGTATCAACAGAGGCGTGCCGTGGTTACTGACCTCTTGACCTGGCTTGGAGGCATAGTCGGCGATAACGAGGAAGTCACGGAACTCGTTGGAGGCGCTGAGAGCTTCGAACCAGGCGTTTGCTCTTATGCGCGTGCCGTATCCGGTCTTGACGATGACGACAGTGTCTGTGCCCAGATCGACTGGGTATGCTGGTGGCGCAAATAGCCAATTCTCGACTGGGTGTGAGTTGAGGTAGTGTTGGAACTTTTTGATATTGAATCGGATGCCCAGACGGACAACGTTGTCGTATGGTAGCATGATCCAGCCGAAGATAAGGAGGGTCCCGAGGAAGAACAGCGCGTTGCGCAATCTTCCGAAGGGACCGTATCGCATTCGACGGAGCAGCGCCCGCATTCTTTGTCGTGGGGTAGGGCTTCGTCGCTGCTGGAGCAGAAAGTCGTCCTCATTTTCAAACTCCATGATCTTGACTCCTAGATCCGGGTCGCCGATGACGACGGGTTGTTGTGATGGGTGCTGCATGGTGGGACGCTGTCGGGATGGGAGGAGGGTCTGCCCAAGATGGCATCGTTTGTTGGTGTTTTGTAGAGCACAGCGTCCGTCAGCAAAGGTAGAAATAATCCATTGGACCAAATGTCTGGTCGCGCAACGGAAGGCGGTAGCTAACCGGCCATTTTCAACGGTTTGTGACGGGAAGCGAAGGAGGAGAGATGGACGGATGAAAAAAGGAGAGGAGCGGCTGGCGGTCACGGCCGGGTGGATGCAGGCTCGCGGCAGGGTGGACGTCAAGGTGCTCTTGGCTGCGATAGGGTCGCGCTTTGCCTCACGCGCGCCGAGAAAATGAGGAGAAGGGAGCCGATAACGATACGATTACCTCACTACGTACCCGTATGGATAACACGGCTCAAACATTTGCGGTTTCTGCCGTTTATTCTCGTGAAAATGATTGTCGATTTCTCGCGAATTTTCAGGATTCAATGAACCAACAGCGTCGGAGATTAATGCGCCATGGCGCGCCTAAGCCCTAAACGAGGTTGGCGTTTCTGGGCGTCTCTGGGCATTGAATCTTTCCGCACAATCTGTCATCGGTTTTCCATCTTCAAACCTCGGCTTCATTGCAACCCGATCGCGACAATTGGGAGGGATCATTGGCCGTTCACGACTTCGATATCGAAACAGAATGACATGTGCAACTGTTTCTGTCAATCATCGTCGATCCGATGCGTATTTCCCCGGATTTTCCCCTCGTTTTCACTTTTCCGGCAGTGACCGGCAGCTGATCCGCAGGTACGTCTGTGCGCTAACCACGCTAGGCGGGGCCCCGAATGGTCGTAAAAATAAACCGAACACGTCACGGTCAGTACATTATACCTTGATATACTCCTATCACGCATCCAGGCGTTTTTATTCTCCCTTTGAACCTAACTTCTAGGCATTTCCTAAATAGAAGAATCCCTAAGTGACTTTGGCCGATGTGTTTTCTCATTATTATAATCCCTATTACAGTTTTGCAACGGCCTTTCCTAGCTAATGCGAGCCGTATTGGACTGTCTATATTCGGTTTATTTTTACGACCAACTTCGGCGGGGCCCGTAACAACGCGAGTGGTCAAAGCGCGTCCAAACAACACCAACATCGAACAAGCTCGCCCAGCATCCAATGCTCGGCAGGAACAAACGATGATTTCAACTTTACACGAATGATTCATCAAATCTGTGGTATTGAAGGCATCTTGGTCACGATTCTGGAATCTCCACGAGCTGAAGAAGGGAAACACAGCGCACAAACGGAGGTCACTCGAGCGCCAGGCCGATCATCATGAAAGCTTCAATGACGTCATCTTCAGTCTGTTCCGGAGGTGCCCACGACTGTCCATCCCAATTTTTCAATAATCACAACCTTAATCCGACGATCACTAAGCCTTAATCCAACGACAGCTTCTTGCCCTTTCAAGAACTCCCATCCGCCCCCGTCGTCGGCACCGGCACCTCAACCGGCGGCGCAACCCCCACCGTAACACTAGCACTTCCCGAACTATCCTGTCCCTCAACAGCAACAACCATATAATTATGCCTCCCCACCTTCAGTCCCACCTCTTCCCACGCCTTAAAATGCGTTCCCGTATCAACCGTCCCTCCCCCCTGGGGTCTCTGCTCGTACCTAATACTCCAATACTGAGCAAACGTCGCGGTGCCAATGATACTGGGTTTATTGACTCTCTTCTTGGTCATGATTTGGTATGTGCCCCCGTCGTCCGACGTGACGTTGCCGAGGATTTTTGCCTCAGGGTTGTCAGAGGGGTGGTGGTCGCCGTGCGCTTCGATGATGTAGTACTCGACGAGCGGGGAGGTGGTCCAGCCGTAGATGGCGAGGTAGGCGTTTCCGCCGGCGGTGGGGGAGAAGGTTGAGGTGTAGGTGAAGTTTCTGTGTGTGTGTGGGGGGGGGAGTTCAGTCGTCAGCGGGTAGTGGGCGAGCTACTGTAGGGGGGGGATGGTGTGGGCGAGATTGATGGGAAAGGGGAGGACGGGAGGAGGGAGGAGGAAAGGAGAGACGAACTTGCTACTACCAGGATTCCATCCCTTGCCAATGACAAAGTTCCCTTTGTCGCCAGACCAGGTAACGTCGAATTTGCCCTCGGCTCCGTTCTTGACGGTCAGCTTGGGCTTGCCATCGCTCCAGTTGGACCAGAAGTAGTTGGCTGCTGGGGCGGAAGCCACGCCGATAATGGTGAGAGAGACGGCGAGGAGGCCGGTGAGAAGGGAGGTGAGGAGGAACATGTTGACAGAGCAGTCTTGCTGATTTGTTTGCGGGTTGACGATGAAGAGCGGCTACGGTTCCAGGTTCCGGGATAACCAAGTGGGCTTACTACGAGAAGGGGGTTCTATTGTTTTTATACCGCCCATCTACACCTTCCCGATATGCACTCAACTTCCATGTCCATCTGGCCCGTGATATGAGACTGTTCGGACCAAACAAGTATCACCTCTAAACTGCCGATGGCCAGTGGCCAGTCCAAGAAATCCAAGGCTTTCCTCCCCTCTTATAACACTCCCTTGGTGTTATTGACATCTATTCGGGGATGCAGATATCCCAGCTTGGCGGATTACGAGAAAAGGTGTCTGATGCGCACACAACATGGGCCAACAACGGACTGGACAGTTGGGTCTCACCCAGTGCCACCCATGCAAAGCACTCTAAATTCTAAATTACAAACGAGTTTAGGCGGAGATTGAACGTTAGTCAGATGCACCCCAGATTCTGCAACTTATGCCGGGCGATTGGCGACGATAGGCGGACCAGGACGGCAGTCATTTATACTGCCGGGTAATATCTGGGGTTGCAACTCATGCTGTCTACCCCATACTTGCCCGTGTCTTCCCACGTTTTCTCCCGGCTCCCTCTTCTCATGCGTCCCAATAGGGTCTTACTGTCTCTTATGTGTTCTTTTGTGGACCGAACGAGTGCCGTTCTTGGCTTTTCCCAAGAGCCATCCCTGCCTTTCTCATTCACTGCCAGGATGCTGAGTTGCATGCCGTTCACAGCTTCCTGGTGACTAATTGGCTGGTCCTTGCTTCTGGAGAAGTGAAGGGGGTCTTTAGTCGGCAGTGCTCTTTGCCTCTTATGCTCGGAGTCCAGATCTGCACAGCCGGAGAAAAGGAGGTTAGACACTCGCTCAGGATGGCCGCCTTGAGCATTCAGAATGCACAGGGGCATTGGGATCAGGGACTTTGATGCTGATAATCATGTTGCTACAAAAGAGCGATTTGCTGAAGAGACGGGCAATGGGGTATTCAACACAAACGACAGACTCGCTCATCAAAGCTTAGAAAGACGGAGTGTCTTCCTTTGCCACCCATCACTTCTTCATCGGATGCCCCGCCATCCCCGGCAACTCCTTCAACCACCCATCCGTATTCTCATTCACCACGCTCTTTACCGTGCACTTATTCGCCTTGTCAAACGCCTGCGTCTTCAATCCGTTGCACGTCGGCCCAAAGCACCCATTGTCCATCGCATGCTGCAGCCTGTCCCCTTGCCATCCAAACACGTAATCGCCATGCTGTCCGTATCCCGTCGTGTCTCCATTGCTCAACACAAACGGCTGGCTGCCGTCCGTAGGCCAGTCCGCCTTGTTGTTGAACTGACGAGTGTCCCATACGACTTCGTAGTGCACCTGCGGGATCTTGACCGGGTGGCTGGAAGGGCACTTGGCGTCCACGACGGCGAAGGAAGCAGGGCCGGACGCGGGGTGGGCAATGTGTTCTGTGTGCGAGGGAGAATCGAGGTTCTTGCCGTCCCAGCAGATAGGAAAGATGACGCTCGACCGAATGCCGCCCGGGCAGGGCTGCTTGGGGAACGTCTCGGTGTCGCGCTGCGGGTCCATGCAAGGACTATAGGTGTTGCCGCCAAAGTTGGCGCCCGTGTAGCACCGGTAGCAGGATTGCATGTTCTTGCCGAAGCCGGGGGAGGTGCGGCGGTTGGAGTCTCCCGAGAACATGCGGAAGCCGGGCTTGAAGGCGGTGACGGTCTTGGGACCGGGTGCGGTGTAATAGACGGTTATGCCAGCGTTTGCGGCGCCGATTTGGTCGTTGACCATTTGTGGCACGCGCTTGTAGGTGCCGTTGCGTGCGCGGAAGTAGACGTTGGCGGTCCAGTAGTTGGAGAAGTCCTCGGAGAAGGTGCAGGAGGTGCAGGTTGCGAGTTTGGAGATGTCGGCGTTGGGGCCGGAGGGCATGGTTGCGTTGAAGGCGTTCTGGTGATTGTTAGTGTGGGCTTTTAAGGGGAAACAGGGAATGAACGTACGCCGCCAACGACTTGATGGACGTGTGAGGAAGGGAGCATACCCGGTTCGACAAGTCTGTGGGAGTGTTAGCGTGGTCTCTGGCGGTAAGTCTAGAGGTAGAGGTAAGACTTACGGATCAATACGGTCAATGACTGCTTGCGAGCAGCCAAACCGCAACATGTTCATCGAAAATCCACCACCTTGCGCCTGAACGGCGGCCGCAAAGGAGAGGGCCCCAAGCCAGTACATGTTCACGATGTCAACGATGCCAGAGGGAAAGAGTAAGCGATGGAAAGCGATCTTTGACCCAGAGAATTCTAGAAGATGACAATATGGGTCGAGAGAGAGCGCCACCGGGGCTCTTAAAACAGCTCCATCCAAGCATCAAGCAGTTTGGCGTCATCGCCCATTCCGGTTATGCTATTACCGGACAGGAAAGTCGATTCCGAACCGTTTACAAGTGCCGGGTCGTGACCAGTTCCGTAGTGGGGGGGGGGCATTGATATTGCAAAGCATTTACGCGTGCCTATCGGAAGTCGAGGTCCATAACGACGTTGTCGATCCTGAGCATTTTGCCGGATCTTGATGTTGCGCTCCAGTCACTGGCTAGACTAGAAACCGGGCAGCCATGTGATATGACCTTGGACGTCTATCTCATATCACACATAGTGATGTCGAGAGAGGATCCAATGGGAGAAGGAACGGAATGTGGAGGGTCTGGTACCTGCCAATCGTCAGCAAGATGCATTCAATGGTCGAAAGGGCGTGGCATCGAAGGGAAGGAAGGCAAACGAGATCACTCAGTATCCTCTTGCTGACATCTACCCCTTTTTAATCGCGTGGGCTACGAGGGCCAAGAGATTCAAGATATCGCAGACGTAATCTGAGAAGTAAAGGCCGTTGTTTCTTTATCGTCGCTTTCGGGGTTTGAATGATGGACCTCGCTACATCACGCTGGTCAGCATGTTGTTAGAAATTTGGCCAACACCCGCACTCCATCTTGCCGCCGAGCCGCGATAGCCTTTTGATGGAAAGGAAAAAGGAAGTTTGAAACGCCGGGGGATCTTGCCAGTCTGCGTTCAATGACCACACAGAAATTGAAGGAGTATGTTTCGCTCGTGCTTGCCTTCAAGTTGTGTCTCAGCGGCAGTTGTCGGCTGGTTGTCACAGGCCTCCCCGGCTACCAGCGGATAGTTGCCGCAGCATTTATTTGGGAAGGCACGATGGTCGATCGCCGATTCCATGTCCAGAGCACTTTCAACCCAACAGCCCGGTGSCACCTGGATGCTCGTGCTTCCAGGTGGCGATGACAAGATTTCGGTCAAACTTCGGTTCCTTCGGTTCTTTCATGTCGGTGGCAGTGAATGCTCCCAGACGCTGCACTACCTTATGCAGGGCAGTTTTCCCTACTTATGCGCAGATGTATTCTAATATCCGCGAGAAGGATGTCCGGTGCATGGCCACTCATGCATTATGCACCCATATCTCGAGAAAGTCCCCTTCGGGATCTGTTGGGTTTTGCGGACCTCATCGGCTCCGAGTAAACAGCGTGGGTGGTGAGGACTATCAAAGCCGATAACATGGCGTGGACGTGACCGGTGATAATGACAGCCATGACATTCTTCCCGGGTTGTCCAGGGCGACTGGGAAGACTTGCTACAAAACAAGTGTTACGATGTTAGAGCTCTCACGATCGTTGTTCCTGTCATTGTGGGTTTAAGTTTCCGGGCTGAACTGGTTATGTAGATGAGAGTTCGCGGGATCTCGAATCTCCTGTCGGTATTGTATGCCCAGGAAGCTCCGAAATCCATTCAACAACTAGGTACGCATCACGGCCGCCGAGCTTAATGGAGACACATCTATCATGCAGTTACAAGTCGAGGTGCGTCAAAAGAAGCTGTCGGACATTGTGTTGCATGTGCTTTTCTGATTAACGAACATGCAGAACAGAAAAAAAAAAAGCCACGTTCACCGTTCAAAAGACCGGTGATAAAGGGTGAAATAACAGACTCTGTCTTTCTTCTTCCACATACCTTTTCTTTTTCCATCACCACACTCCTCGTCTCCTGGTCGGTCCTTTCAAGTCCTGCCAATATCCCAAGGAAAGCCTAACCACTTGAGATACCTCTGACAAAGAACTGATCCCAACAGCCATCACATTGTATCATCTCTCAGGAAGAAACAATGTCGCAATCAAGAGGCCAGTTACATATTCCAGGCCTTCAAGAGCCCCTCCTTCGTCGCATGGCTACTTTTCCGTTCATGTTAGCCGCATTCCCCTTTAAACTCATGTGAGTCCTGCCCCTCCACCGGCTATTCCAATCTGCCCTTCTTTTCTGCAGCGAGCCATGGCTGACTGATCACCCAACACCAGAAAGCAATGGATTGCACGGACAATAGCTTCGGTCTGGCTCACACCCCTCCGTGGCCTCGGCAATCTCTGGCCCAGTGTCACCGCCACATTCACCAACTGGATTTCCATGTTTGGCCTCTCGTTCCTCAGTCGACCATCAGCTTTAAACAGTCCAGAGCCACCTCCTACCGAGATGATGATCCTTGCCAGGCTCATTGACGACTTCGACGGGCAGCAATTTGTACGTCGACTTTCCCATCAAGCATCCTTCGATCGCGATCGCCCCGACGTCCGTCAACGTCAACGCCGATCCAACATCCGCACGTTCGAGATTTACGACTTGGAGTATCGCTTGGTATTTAGTACCGTGGTGGGACGAGTGCCGGTCGTCCAAGGAGTACAGTTCTGCCTAAGGTTGCCTTCGGCAAGGATACAGTTGAAGAGGACATGTGAAGAGKCTCGGCTCCGATTCATGACTGAYGAACAATTTATTTWTGTTGTGTCGGATTAAATGAGTGTTGATTATTATTCTCGTCAGGGCTACTAGTTGCCGCTGACTAGTGGAAAGACCACCACCACTTGTCAAGGAGATTTTGTATCCCTGACGAGTAGATAGGAAAAGGAGGTCAGAAAGAGGTCATGAAAAACCAGACACTATTGGGAAATAGATGATGGATCACATGAATCATGGAAAGGGGATCAATGAAAAGACATCACAGGAAAAGAATCATGGGAAAGGGGCTATAAGAAAAGGATCATGCAAAAGGATAAAACGAAAGTAATTATGCAAGGGGGATCATGGGAAAGCGATCACAGGAGACAGGACCACGGGAAAGGAATTATAGGAGAAAATAGAGGTTGCAAGCCTGGATGGGCGAGTGAGATTATTAAAGGACTGCGGTTACGATGTAGGAAGCTGGCTATGCGCGAAATCTGCTTGAAAAGCAGTCCAAAGAGATTGAGGTGCTGGGAAGCGAATCTGATGGCGATGTCATAAATTTCTGAAGTGCTCAGGATGGAAGTACCAGGCCTTGGAGGAGGTACCTTGAGATAGATATCCGCCATCAACCGAAATTACGCTATTGGCCGCTGTTTGCATGGAAGAAGTATTTGGAAAAGATGAGGGCGTCTGGCAAACCAGTTCAGACCGTTCCCGTGTTTTTCTCTAGAACTGTGAGATGTTCTCGTCGAGTGTCCTGCCCGAGTGTTGTACCTACTACATGCATTTTAAGTGGGTCCCGGCCCTCAAGGTACCCGCCGGACAGCATCCATGCCTTCCCGTGGTGACAAACCTCAGACAACTGAAATACTGAATATGGGATGCTGGCCAAATTCTACTGCACTACAAAGAATATGTCAAAACCATCAATTTAGCATCCAAAGTGGAAGCTATACGTCAGTCGCACTTCCCAGGTCGCATTTCAGCGCACAGACACTATCAACCTTCCTTCGCTCCTTGCATCGCGATATCCCCTGCTTTAAGGGCCGAAGACAAGGTCGAACACAAGGGCAGGAAAAGGTCCTGTCGACGAAATACGCCTTCCCACCGAGCTCTCCCCGCTAACTCCCTCGCAACCACCTCGCCCTCTTGTCCTCCTCAGCCTCGGAACGGCCATCTCATCCGCGACCGTCAACGGTTCTCCGCGAAGAAGTTAGGTACTAACAGCTCCCTCATGGTCTTCGGCGGGCTCTTCAACCCATCCATCACCACCGACGAGCAAGCAACTGCCGTTATCAACCGCATCATGTCCCAACCTTCTCAACAGTCCTCGCTCCAGCAAAGCATTCTTTGGATCTTCCACTACTACTAAGGTCCGGTAATAAGGCATTTMCTSCGGCGGCMCCAGCCCTWTRTTAGAGAGGCCCCAATCCCTATAGCGGCCCTAATATTTCAAGTCTTAGCACGTCTTTTTAATATAAAATAGCATTTATATGGTAAATTCTATAGTCTTATATATACATAAAAAATAACAACGATATTCAACAATACAGTTTTGTATAGAAATTTCTATGATATACAATATTTTGTATATAGGATAGTTTTATAGCATTCATTTACACTACGAAAGATTATAGTACTAGCTATAAATAAAGTAAAGTAATTTCGTAATCTTTAGCATAGTATTTATCTCTATTACTAGCTCGCCTCTATAGCCTTCTAATTAGGCCTACTTATACGACCACTTTATATAACCTTAGAAGCAAGGAAGACTTCGCTAACTACTCTAGCTCTATTATGTTTAACTACTTATTTAATAGGAAAACTAAACTCTATAGCTATTTAAATAAAGTCTAGTACTAATTCTAAAAATAATTACTATTATTTTGGAGACGATTAATAGGGCTTTAATTCTAATATTATAGGGATATTTTGAAAAAAGGGATTTAGAAAAGGCTTTAGAATAAATTTTAACTATAGTTCTAACTTTAGAAAAGGCTTTAAAGAAAACTTTAGAAAAAACTTTAAAGAGAATTTTAAAGGCGGGAGTTTTAAAAGGAGGAGGTAGTTTAAAAGCGGGATTATTAAAGGATTTAAATCTAATTCTAACTCTAATATAATTATTTAAATACAATTTAATACTTCTAATTCGCTTTCAAAGATTATATCCAACTTACTACTATAATTAAAAATATTAGAATTAACCGGCTCTCGTACGCGCTTATATTTAATAGAATTGGAAATAAGCTTATTAATATCATTATTCTCCTAATAAAATTTATAACGCCGTATATTGAATTATAGGCGAAGAAGGTTATTAAAGTTATTCTATTTAATAAGTTTAACCTTCTTACTCTCTTTTTTACTTTTTAAAATTAATATAGCCTTCTTATTCCCTCTCTTTAATACTAGCGTAGCCTTCTTATTTCCTTTCTTTAAACTAAATATAACCTTTTACTTCTTCGGAGTCTTAAGAATCTTAAGGGTATTCRTCTCTAAAGGGAGGGAATACTCGTTAGGGATAAATCTAGTAGAATTCTTAGGGCGGCCTCTCTTCGTAGGWGCAACGCGGGGGTTTCGAAGGCGGAAATAGAAATCGTCAATATCCTACTCAAAAAGACTAATTAGTAATTATATATAAATATATAAATAATTAAATAAATAAGATAATTAAATAAATAAAGGATGTATAAGAAGCTCCTTAAAATACTAGCGGGGATGAATATAAATAAATTTTAGTAGCTTCTTTATAGCTAACCGCTTGAATATCTTATAGTAGTAAAGGAATTTATATTAAAAAGGAACACTATAATCGTTATTATAGATAGGAAGAGGGGGGGGGGTCCTTACATTAATCGATTAGCCAGCTCCTTTTTATTTAAAGGTATTTATAATTGATTATCTCTAGCGTAATATATATAATTTATATAAGAAAGTTACTTAAATAAATATAAGCAATAAATTCGTATCATTAGCGGGTCTAATTCTTAATTAGCTTCTCTATAAATATCGTCTTCTATTTATCGACTATTTCGATAATAGCGGTAACTAATTTATAAATATCACTATTGCCGTTGAAAAGGTAACTCTTAAT
>RANZ01000542.1:0-22831 GCA_009805285.1 Neurospora terricola FGSC 1889 | reverse complement strand
GGAGTTGTTCAATGTTCGTCGGCCATGTTGGGTCTCCCAACCATGTGTCTTCTGTTTCCCTGCATTCCAGGACAATGTGTTCGAACGTCTCCTTGGCTAACCCGCACCGGCAGTATGGCGTCGCCACTTCCGGCACCCTTCTCTCGAAGTAAAGATATTATAAAGGATATTATTAATATAGTTCTAGAAAGCTCCGGGGGTACTTTATGAATTAAAAGGAACAATTAGGGATTTAAATAAACTAAACCGTATTATAAAAAATATTAATTATTTATAGCCTTATTTAATACGAATCTTATTAAATACTACAATAACATCGAATTTGGTAAAGATTTTAATATAATAAATTGTATCTAGGGTCTCTTTAATAAACAGTAGCGGGTAATAGAATTTAAGGGTAACGTTATTAATACTTTTATAATTAACGTAGATACGGATTCAGCTACTAGGCTTCTTAATAAATAAGTCCGGTATTAACGTTTTAGATTGGGAGGGTTTAATAAAATGTTTTTTAAAATTGTTGTTAATCTATTTTTTAATAATATTAAATTTATTTAAATTAAATGCGCGGCCGTATAAGGCGGGCAATATAGTTCTCAGGCAGAATTCGAATTTGAAATTATAAGAGCGATTAGAAGGAAGGATTTTAGCACCCTCTTATTTAAAAGTATTAATATAATATTAATATTATTTAGAAAGCTTTATCTAGATTTAAGCATCGATCTTTAGGGGCTTATCTATTTTCTCGTAGAACTTAGTAATATTTTTTAACGTAATTTTACTAATATTGATACTATTAGCCTTAAAGTATTTATTAATAGCTTCCTTATAGTATAGGAAATCGTCGTTAGTACCGTTAATTTGGATTAAGTTAATAATTTTTATRGCGTATAAAGTAGCCGCGTCCCYTTCTYYTATTARACCGTCGATTTATCRATAATAATTATTATCAAAGAATTTTTTATACTTTTATCCCCGACCTATTAATATTTTTTTAATTATATTTTCTATTAAATTATTATTTATAYTCYTAGGATTTAAGACGCCTCTTTCTTCTTCTATTTTATCTTCTTCTATTATCTTCTTAATATCCTCTTCTATATTAGCCCTAATTATACAAATAATATAGAATTTATACGTTTCAGCTAGCTAATTAAAACTTATTACAAAGAGTTTTTTAATATCGTTAAGGTTAATAGGACCGTTAGAAACATTATAAAAATAGATAAGGACCCAATAATTTATAACCTTAGCGCAGGTTCTTCTAACGACGTAGTAAGGGACTAGGCGGGGAGTTCGAAATTCCGCCGGGAAGGTTAATAGTATAAGCACTTAACCAGGGCCGGCGGGAATTTTATTAAGCGGAATAGTACTTAAATAATTAACTATATAATTTTTAAATCGGTTAAATCTTTAGTAAGCGGCCCTCTTTATAATTACGGAAATAAATAGGCGGTAAACGGACTCCATCTATAGCTATAGTAATTCCGGTTCTCCTTCGTTAAGTATTTCCTTCTAAAAGGGTTTCCTATATATGGAGCGAATACTAAGCGCGTTAAGATAGGGCGCAGAGAAATTTACTAAAGGAGTATAATAATTAGCGGCTCTATAAAGGAAATAGCCGCATTATTCGCAAGCGGGACCGAAATAAAAGGAATTGTTAAGCTAATCGATATTAGGGGCATAGTATACTAACTAAGGGTAGCTGAAAATAATAAGGTTATCTTCAGCGAAATTATAAATAAATAAATCGATAATTTTATAATAAACGCCTACTTATATTATTAAYTTAAARAAGTARRTAATATTAYTTTTCRTTTARYTRTTAACRAAGTATAATAATTTAGGGATTAATAATTTGAAGAAAGGTARYCRATATTAAAAGACGAAATGACAGTCGATAAAATTGAGAGTAGTATAACTACTATCGACGAAGGTAGAATAATATAATTTATACAGTCTATAGGATAAATAAATAGAAAGATTTAATAAATTAAGGTATTTATAACGGCTATTTATTAAAACTTTATTCATTTTAATAATATTTAACTATATAGGGATAGGCCTTTATTTTCCTCTTCTTTATCTAGTAAATTAGTATTTCTAAGTACAATTTAGGTTAGAAGCTATATATTTCCCTAACTTTAAACTAAATTAGCTTTATTACTTATAATAGGGCTAATAAAACTAAGTTAATAAATAAGGACCGGGTAGTAGTAACCGCCGGGGCTGAGGATATTAGGGGTTAGAATTATCGGTATACCTATAAGGAGAGCGGTACTTATAATATTAACCTAATAGCCGCCGTAATTGGAGCGCTACTAACTATAACCGTATTAACCCTAGGCCAGCTATTACTACTAACCGCTGTTACTACCGCTGTTATTATTATTATTAGCATTATTATTATTACTACTATTTTTATTTTTACCTTTATTTTTATTACGGGGTTTAATTTTTTTTTTAAGTTAATACAAGAGCGGTATTTAGCTAAATAATAGCCTTTTTTACTATAGCGGGTATATATTCYRTTCTTTATACGGAAYTTAAAAATATTATTATTAATTATATAAAAGATTTACATATCGGAAGCGGATAGAGTATTAAAATCTATAGCGGTACCGCCCTAATTAACAATTAGTTTAAAGGGGGTACCGGTAGCGGGTATATTAATACCAGTTTTATAGAAGGTATTAGTATTCTTCGTACGCTAATCGTTATTTTCCAAATACTTAGCCAAATTGCAAATTATTATARGCCATTCATTATATTTATTATTAGTAGACTAAACGTTCTAGTAGGCGAGGGCAGTACGGATATAATCGTTAATCTTTTAACGGAAGTAATAGATCTTTATATTATCGTTAAAATTATATTTATCAATAAAAAAGGTAAAACACTTTTTAAAGTCTTACTACTTTATATTTTTAATTATTTTTAATTCTTTTAATTTATAATACAATTGTACAACAATATCGACGTTATTATATTTCTTATTGAATTCGTCGAATAATTTAACAGTTATATCCTATTTAATAGGTTTACTAGTAAGGGCTTTATTAAATTTAGTTTCAATAGCTTTGAAGGGAGAGCCTTCGATAAAATAGGCAATTAGGAAGAATCTAGTATATTCATTAACAAAAACTTTAAGTTCGTCCGCTTAAATAAATTTAATACGAAGGCGTTAAATACAGTACTTAGCGGCGCGTTCGATATTAGTACTTTTACCGTCGAAAACAAGAGATATAATAATACGTAATACCGATTTATAACCATTACTATTACTTATAATATTATTTTCGTTATTATTAAAAGGATCGTCGTCGTTGGGAGGGTCGTTAGGAAATTCGTTAAGAGGCTCGCTAGGGTCGTTGGGGGGAATAGGAATAATTATTAAAAATATAGTAATAAGGGCGAAGAAACGTTTACAAAGGTCGTTAATAACTTTCTAATGCTTTTCCGTCTACTTTTTATATATTTCCTTTAATTTAGCGCAAAAGTTTTTAAAATCTTCCCTAAGTACAATAATATTAGCGTTAAAGGTACTAATTTAATCGTAGTAAAAGTTACGGATAGCTTCGATTTCATTAGCATAAAAAGTTTAGAAATTAGAAAATTAACTATTATATTCTTATACTTTAAAAGTAATTTATATTTAAAAGGTAGCAATATTATTATTATAACGAATAAAGTCGTATTATACTAATTCGAATTTCTTTTTTACTTCGCAAACTTAAGATTTAGCCGCAACGACGTCGTTACGAAGGAGACGATAAAAGGCCGCGAATATTACTTAGAAGACCAGAAATTAAATGAAATTAAAAACGTATTCTATAAGGATAATAATAGGAAACTTAACCACTTAATTATTAAAACCTTTAAATATTTAGGCTAGAATTTTAAATTATTCCTAATACTTTAAGTCGAGAATTGTAAAGGCATTAACTATAATAATCGTAAGAAAATTATCGGTTACCAAGGGAGGGCGTAGAACGAAATTATTAAATATTAATTACTAAATTAATACGCTAGATAAATATAAGGGAAAAGAGGGTACGAATTGTTTAATAACGTTATTTGGTTTAATAATTATTTAATTTGATAGCTAGGATTGCAACGGGAGTTTGAATCGTATAGGGACGAATTTTTAATTAATTAATTAATACAATTCGAACGATTAATCTTCTTCTATTAAAATAGTGAGCGCACGTAGCGTAATAGTTTAATATAATAAATTATTACGGGGTAAGAGGGTATTATTAGGGGTAGGGTAAAATATACGTTATTGTACGAAGGAAGAGAAGGGAAAGTATACGTAGAGGATTAACTATATAGGCGAAAACCTAGATAAACTAGTCCGTACGCACGCACGTAAGACTATACGTAATTAAGCATATAACTAGTKCGAATATATGGCTTTGGGCTATAGCACGAAGCTCTGGCATAGTATATATGCGGTTAGTGCAGTGCAACTACATCACAAGCTAACCCTGGAATAGTAACCAATGCTCTTGCCGGACAAAGCTGTTGGAGGAAGCGGCGCGGCAAAAATAAGACGATGGCGTAATGGGAAGCGAACCATCCATGACCTGCCTCTAGAGTCTAGGGCATGTTATCTCAGGTACTCGGAAGCCAACAATGGCCAGTTTCCAGCATCTTTTGCAAGCTGGTCAAGGTACGCCGGAATCCGAGGTCCTCTCATTGCATGGCGTGTTCTTAGGTAGTTTTGCTACTGCTGTAAGCGAGATGTCGGGCGGATGGTTTAAAGATCGAGTCCGTTGCTTCTTTGAGGCGAGGTGATGTGTCTCTCGAAGTCCTTTGCCTGCCCCTGGGGGAGGCGAACATAAAGTGCTGGTCGCACATTTCGCAATGGTCATATCGAGGCGCGGTGCCGTCCCGCTCTGCTTTGCTTTCGAATGTGTGTGGCAGTTTGAAGCCTTCCTGCTCGGGTTCCCTTTACTAAACGGTGGTTTTCACGGATATTTCCTTGTTGCGCTGAAGGAGGCCACTAGCAGGACGCTTTGGGGGCAGCGTGCAGCAAAGCTGGCAGTGTGGGCGGCGCTGTAAGTGGGTGGGTCACTTGGTGGGGCTAGGGGGGAGAGGTACCCGTGGGTTGGACACTCCAGGGCTGACACTGATGCAAGCCGATTGAATTTGAACAAGATGGAAAGCACCAGGCGCGTCCGGAATCCCATCTTCATACCCGTTCCAAATTCTTTCAAACAGTGTCTTGTGTTATACTCTGGGTGAGTGTCTTGCTTCGGGGTACAACCGTGCTAGAGTGGTACAAGTCCCTTGAGGGCTTATTTGACCAGACCGCGGAGCAAATAGGCAAACTCTCCGTCCAAGCGAAAGGCGGAGCGCGCTGAAGAGCGCCAGGTCGCTTCCCAAATGGCTGTTATAGTAGATGTACTCTTGGACCCGTCTTTGTATTCGCCGGCGGAGAGAGTAGAGGTAACATCAGACTTAACAGTCAGGTCTTCTGAAATCGTAAATCGGATGAATGAAAGAGACCAAAGCCTCGTTTATCTACGAAATCATATCAGATAGACGAGCACATATCAGTCCAGTTTTTTAATGCCCTTTCGTCCCATCCTCTTGAGATCATTTTCGCCGTCCCTCTCGTATCTCCCTACCCCCAATCGCCAGCACCATTCACAGTAGAATCGCGATAAATGACACATGGCCAAGATCGTCTTGCACATTAAAGAAGTCGAGCTCTAAAAGGGCTCAACCGAACAGGCAGGCAGCCACAGACCTGGCCACCTATCTCGAATTAGCCACCTACCTCGAATTACGCTTCTAATCAACGAAGGCGTGCTACTGACTGTATTCCACCGGCTCAAGGGGTACATTGTGTTCATTATCCAAGTGCACCGACAAGGTCTACGAGTGGTGCCGCGTCAATTATGCCGGCAATCGCCCCCTCCAACTCAAAGAACACCTTCCCACACGACTACAGTTGGTGAGACATACTTCGACTGTCATCTACTGCGGCTTCGGCGCGTGGATTCCATTTCTTTCCTCCCCGAGCAACAACCATTATCGCCCAAGTACCAGTCTACACGACCACTTCTGTCTCTCCCATCCCACTATCATCGAATAGACGAGCTCAACCATGGCCAGCCATAACAAGTACGAACCCGTCGAGGAGGTCAAGGCGATTCGCCTGTTCACCGAGAAGAACGAATAGTTGCCCAAGTATTGGGACCCAGAACTAATCTCAGATGAGGCGAGACCGTCCACCAGTCTTTGTTGCACATAGCTTATGGGGGCTGGTTGTCCGAGAGGCCCTTACCATAGTTTGTCTTCGCCAAGAGATTCGGGCTAGGCCTGCGCTTGATGACATCTACCTCCAAACCACAGTGTCCCATGGGGACAAGGCCAAAAAGAAACCGTCGGCCTCTTGGTACTCGGATGCTGGGCGACAAGGTTAAGCGCGCGTATGGATAGGATCGAATCATCCCCAGTAGCGAAGGCCGTGGCTCGGTAACGCTGCCAGAGTCTGGCCACTACGTCGTCCGCGTCGTTGTTCATGATGGCGCTGGGAGCTGGGAGCTGGGAGCTGGGAGCTGGGAGCTACACCAAAGCTAATCGATGAAGACGAAGATTTTTTCATCCACTCCAAGCCCAAACACAGAGGGAAGTAAACAGCTGTTTCGACAACGGCTGACCACGACACTGTTTCCGGGGTGCGACAATCTGTCAGCCAGCCAGTACGCCCAAACCAATTTCCAAGGTGATCTCTGATAGCGGCACCAACGGTACAGCAAAAGCCCACGGTGATGTTGAACACAAAGCCCATGGCAACTTTCCCGCCACCAACAATGCCAATGAAACAGTTCATGTTACAGCCACCCCAATAGAAGGCAATGGACCCGATAACGAAAGAACTGGACCCAAAGCTTGCATGTGACATTTGCGAGACATAAAGATCGTAAGGTATCCTCCCTTTTTCATCTCGTTTTTCGTTGAACCTTTCATCCGAACCAACTTCGTTGATCTGGAACTTTTCATTCGTGAAGGCCAAGGGAGAGGGCTTCAATCTCCGCCATCACTTTGTGTTGGCTTCCTGTGCTCTTCCTGTGCCCGAAAACCGGGCCCTGGCTCGCGCGGCAGAAGTAGGGGCGGCGTGGGAGTCAGGCGTGGTGGGAGCTGGAGGGACAGAGCCAGCGGTCGTTTTTGGCCTGGAATCGGCCTTTGGCGACGTTTTTCTGGGCCATGCACCCCGAGGAGTGCCCCCGCCGGCCGTATGCAAATTTGGCGAGTCTTGCCGGTTGGCCCACCAACCAACTCCCGTGGACAGGCTTGTGCAGCCACAACCCTCTCACCGAAAACCCCCGTGGCGGCGTGAAACTTCTCACCGTCGAACAACGTACCAAGCTGTACGACGACGACCACGCAAATGCCCGGCGCGCCGACAAGCTTCGGAAACGGGAGGACCGCGACCCAGCCAGCCTCAAAGCATTAACAGCGAGGTCAAACGCAAAGTGGAACCCCGTGGAGTCAGAAAGGCGCAAGCTGGCCAAGGCCGCAAAGAGGTACTATTGTAGATGATTATTTCCTGTTTGTATCTTGCGTCATACCAGCGACAATGCTCCACACAAGCTCAATCCCCACCAAACTCGGAGACGTTGTGGCAGGAACAACATAATAAGAGGGATACACGGGGGCCAGTCACCAATACAAGTAATGACCCCAGCACTCTTCACTCTCGTGGCACCGCAAACTCCAAACTAACAAAGTAACCTCCAGGAAACATCATTTGAAGCTCCCGAAGCTCGTGAACTCGACAACAGACCGCTCACAAACCGAGACACTACTAGCCCCCGACCGAAACAATAGCTCCCATAGCGTCCTGCTACACAACAGCATGCGCCAATACAACACAAACAACACACAAAGGGCTACAGCCAGCACATTATTTCGCTATCGGGTTCTCGATTTGGTTGTGTCTCGGGTTTTTAGAATTTGCACGTGCAGCCTCTTTGCCCTACCAGACGCCCACCATAAAGCCCAGATGGCTGTCGATCCAGAAGGCTACAGGAGGCAGGAACAGCACGCCAAACGAAAGGCGGACCCGGAGAAATATAACAAAGATCTTGCACGGAAAGAGTCGACAGAAGGTTGTCCGCCTTCGCAAGCATGTTTGTCTGTTGTGCCAGGACAGACCATTCATCACCGCCGCAGACCTCCGTCGACACCATCGCACGAAGAAGCATCGGAGGAACATCTCGGGACTGTATGAGGAACAGCTGCCACCCGGTTGTTGTGCTGTTTGTGTGCATGATTTTGGTCGACAACGCAATCTGGTCCAGCGTTAGAAACAAATCAAATACATATGGCAAATACAAATAAATACAAGTAAATATGCAAATAAATATGGATTCATATTTGAGTGGGTCAAATCAAATACGACCTCATATTTATTTGCGTATTTGGCCGCCTTTCTTGGCAGTGCGGCAGAATATGTTTTTGGTGAACAAAAGTATTCATTTTGCCTGAGGACCAGATTTGGGAAGACGGATTGGCGTCAGGGTTAGGGTTGGCAGTGGGACAGATTGTCTTGGCAAATCGTCAAATAAATACAAATAAATACAAATCAATTCAAATACGACCTCATATTTGATCTATTTAAATAAATATAGATCGATATTTGATTTGATTTGACTTATTTCTAACGCTGATCTGGTCCGGCACCTCCCCTCCCCCCAACACCAAAACATGCTTGCAATCGATGCCGGTGCTGTCCTGTTCCCTTGAGAGTTTTGCGGTAATGCTCCTGTGCAGAAGCGCTTTTCCCTTGCTGCCGTAATCGGCATATTTACCCAATGAAGCGGAAACGCTCTTCTGAGCTTTCATACGGGAAAGATTCTACCCCTACGGACCATGGGTATCGCCGATCATAGCACGGTGCAGAAGATCATCTTCGGTTGGACCTGATGGGGATTTGTCGTATCTGTCTTCAACACATAAGCGGAACTGCATGAGGAACTTGTGTTCCTTTCGTGGTTTACATTTTCGCTCCTTCTGTCTTCCGTGGCATAAGAATCTTATGTCTGGGGCGCAAAGTGCCAGTGCTTCCACCATCATACTGGATGGTGCGGGGGTGCGGGGGTGCGGGGGTAGAAGGCCATCCTCCGGCTATATGATCTGGGTTCTGGGGCGTTGCTGCTTTAATACGGTTATAACCAACCGCATAGCCGGCCCCACTATCCCGAATATCTACATCTAGATGCTCGTCATAGCCCTCAGTACATGCCCGGCCATGGAGGCGCAGAATTGGAGCTCCTTGATCTGCTCCTTTGGGACAGTTGTATTGGGCTCGAGGGAAATACTCTGCAATGACCTCGTCTCTGATCTGGCGGGATAGCAACTCTAGTTTGCAGAGTGCTTTTTGCTGAGATAGATAGTAGGAAAAGAGCTGTAAATTACTCCAGGGTAGGAGGATCCCAACCGGCTTCGCTTGAGTGTCGTTGTAAGAAAAAGGATTGACTCCGCGTGCACCAGGTCCAGCCTATACGTGCCCCAAATCCTTATACGTGTTCCAGCCAATGACAGGCCGTTGGCCGTCATGTTGGGTAGGCAAGAAAGGGATCTGGTAAGTGCCGGGTGCATAGTTGAACTCCCTGGTTAGACGAAGAGGCTCATTGTTAAAAGGAATTATCGCCCTCGCTCTTGATCGGAGCCGTTTGCTGTTCGGCTGTTGCTGATGTTTGGCTTTGATCCTTCGTCACTCACAGTGTAAACACAGGCCATTGGTGCTCATCGCCGAATGCTGTGATTCAACTGACCGCGACGGCATCTGGTACCCCGAATGAGTTGTTGGGTTGAGACCGGACAATGACAACACTACCTCTATCGAGTGGCATGTGCCCCAGTTGCTTCCAAACCGGCTAACAGCCAGTGCTCGCTGCTGCCCACGAAAGGGAGACTGCAAGTATGCGCCTGGTTCAGGCAAGTGGAAGAATGAAGGGAGGTTTGGCGCAGCTGGGATATATAAGCCTGAGCTTCATCAGCCATGTGCTGTCGGTTTTCTCATTCTTCACCCACGCGATTCCGAAAGATCCCATTCACCCGTTGGCTTTCCAAGACACTTTGATACTCGACCTCAAGTTCCAGTTCACCCACGTCCGCCGCTCCTCAAAGCTTGAGCTCGGTATCTCACACTGCCAAAGTGCCTTCATGTTGGCTACAGCCGGACTTCCACCTCCTTCTAAGAACCTGAGAGCTTTGTGCTTTGATCGAAAAGTATTCGGAAACAGGATGAAGCACCACACTATCAACAAGCACCCAGCCAACAACAACATGAACAAACACGGCCACACATCCTGCGATCACTCACTGGATGAAGCAAGCCATCATATAAAGTTCAGTTACACGGGTTTTGATTGCAACGTGCAGTCCTCGTGAGGTGACCAAGCACTTGGGTTCAACGAGGAGCTTAAACTGAAAGATACAGCCAGGAAAAATGTCCAAGAGCCCTATTATCGATGACAGTCAAGTGCCTTGCGCACTGGCGCATGTCTCGTCTCCCAACATAAGTCCCAATGGGCAACACAGCCTCAATTCTAGATCTACTAAACGCCGCTTGGCAGATTGTGATGATGTCGTCCCTCCCACCCTTTATCTGGCACGTCTCCCAGGGACCATAGATATTTCTCCCGGGTGTTCAACCCGAAAGACCGGAGTCTTGGTACCTGTCCTGCCTGTCGACGCGACCCTTACATCACTCAAGCAGGGATCAGCTTTACGGAGTGAGGCAGTGAAGCTCGAGCGCGACCTCCCCCAAACCCCCAAAGACCGATAAACCCAGTCCAAACCGTCCGGTGTCTTCTCAGACCTCCATTTCTCATGATGAACGCCAAGATGCGGAGAGTGACTCGAACAAGTTCGTCCGGGAGGGAACATCCATCGAACATTCTCTCTCAAAGCTCTTCCGATGACCCGTCGATACGTAGCGATGCCCGGAGCGTTCTGTCTCCGTTGGTGCCCGTTGGAAAGCGATAATTGTCTCCGCGCCTTGGCGTTCAACATGAAGAGATGATGGACGTCATGGGCATCTCATTGTTGATTTGGGGAAAGGGGAAGTTCACGTTGGTGAGGTGTACCTTGCATGGGTTTTGGGTATAAGAAAAGGCCGCGGAGATCCTGAACCCGGGGGGAGATGTGATGGGGGTAGGAGAGCTGTAAAGGACTTTGGTTGAAGATAGCCACCACCACCGCACCACAGTCTTCCCCACGATGACTGTCTCGGTGGTCTTGTTGGCGCTTGCCGCCACCGCGTTCCAGTCGACGGGGCTGGCACTGCCTGCTCCTGCTCCTGCTCCCGCTCCGCAGTGAGATCCTCTTCCTTCCGGCAGTCGTCGGACTCCAGGACAAACTGACCGTGTCGATTAACAGGATGGTCTACGGCGAGAACTCCGGACCCATCGCCGGCGTGTCACCTCCGATCCCGACCACAACCGGCCGAACGGGCTCTCTTCGGGGCGGCACCAATCTTCTCGGAGCCAACTCACCCCAACCGGACCTCGACACGGCAAACCCGGCCATCGTACCGAACCCACAGTCTGTCAACGGACAGGATGCCAACGCCGATCTGGGGCTGTATCTCGACTTTAATAGTGCTAATCCACCGCAGCCTAATAGGGGAGGGAGGGGAGGGACGGATCCGGGACCGAGTATGAAACTTTCCATACACCCAACTCTCGCTCTGCACTTAAAGAAAGGAAGGACAAGAGAGACTGACTGACGATCGAACGAAAAACAGGAACATACGACTACGAAAAGCTGAATCCCGACCTCTACGCGCCCCCCGGCACCGACTCCGGCACCACACCCCAATTCATGTTCAACATGGGGCTCGCCAAGAACCGCGCCGGCGTCGGCAACCATTCCGGCTGGGCCCGACAGCAAAACCAAGACGTGCTCCCCGTCGCCAAAGCCATGGCCGGCGTCGACATGCGTCTCGAGCCCAACGCGTACCGCGAACTACACTGGCACACCGCAGACGAGTGGTCGCTGGTCCTCAAGGGGTGCACGCGCGTAGCGGCTATCGACACGGACGGGCGGACCTACGTCGACGACGTGTGCGAAGGTGACGTCTGGTTCTTTCCCGCGGGCGTGCCGCACAGTCTGCAAGCTTTGGAAATGGGCACCGAGGTTTTGCTGGTGTTTGATAGTGGTGCTTTCAACGAGGAGGCTACGTTCCTGGTGACGGAGCTGATGCTGCGTAATCCCGTGGAAGTGCTGAGCAAGAACCTCAAGACTAACACCTCGGCGTTCGATAACTTGCCAAAAGACCAACTGTACATCTTCAACGGCACACCGGCGCCCAAGAACATGGCCGAGCAGAACTTGACCGGCCCCGCGGGCGCGGTGACGGGTAACGAGAGCTTCACGTACCACTGGTCCCGCCAACAGCCGATGATGGTCGAAGGCGGCTCCGTCAAGATCATCGACCCGTTAACCTTCCCCATCGCAGCCAACTTCTCCGCCTCGCAAGTGGTCATCCACCCCGGCGCCATGCGCGAGATCCACTGGCACACAACCTCGGACGAGTGGGCCTTCTTTATCCAGGGTTCGGGGAGGATAACCGTGTACGTGGCCCCCTCGGCAAGCAGGACCTACGACTTTACCGCGGGCGGAGTGGGCTACATACCGCAAGGGTCGAGCCACTATGTTGAGAACACGGGGACGGAGGACTTGGTTTACCTCGAGGTGCTGCAGGCGCCCAAGTTCACGGATATCAGTGTTGCGCAGTGGTTGGCGCTGACGCCGAGGCAGGTGGTGCGGGATCATCTGCATTTGCCGGAGGAGTTGTTGGATGGACTGCCGACGGAGAAGCCGTATGTGGTTGCGGGGAACAGGAATTTGACGGCGATGGCGGGGGGTGGGCGGGCTTTTTGAGCGTTTGGGTATGTGAGTTTGGTGTATGATATCAGGGCATGGGAATGCGTGATAAGATCAAGAGTTGGTGGTGGGTGGCGACCGGAGGTAACGGGCATGGAGTGTCGCTGACGCAGATGCTGTGTGTCCGGCGGCCAACAGGACCTGATGCGGTGATGCATGTCGGCGTTGGTGGTTCTCATTCACAAACCGGGACTTTTCTCCGTTTCCTGTAGGTTATCGGGCATGTTACTTTCTGCATCCAGCATAGCGGTTACAGTTGCGTGCAGCGGCCATGTTGAGTGTTGGTTGTTCTTGATGAATCCGGGCTTATCAACCTTGTTGACGCAATGTAGCCCGGTTGACGGACATGAGAAACGCAGTCGTGAAAAGATTACGACAACGATGCAAAGGTTGAAGCTGACCAACGGGAGGAACCAGGTTCCCGTCCCGTTCCAGTTGTTGGGGACGCTCCCAGATCTGACCGTGGCAAAATGGTGCGTGCACGAATACCAAGCTTTTCCCCAAATGACCCCGCCGTGTTGGTCAGTGTGTGCCTGGAAACTAACTGCAATTGGACAAGCTTCACTGCAGCAAACTTTCTTGACATCCAAGATTGTATCCTTGTTATCATGGCCCTACAAGGTTTGACAGAGTGGAAACTGGAAACTGTACCTCGGCGGTGCAGTGGTCCCAGGTCCCCTTTTTTTCTTTGTCATCCTCGTCATCTATCCGCGGATTTTCCTCCGGGGTCATGCTTTGGTGGTGGGATTTCCCATGCTTGCTTATCCCAATTCCCCTGACCAATGTTTTTCCTGTCCTGTAAAAGAACAGGGCGTGGAGGGCAGTGCACCTCGTATCAATACCGGAGCTAGGGAAACCAACAATGTTTGTGGACACACACATCACTTGCACACACACCGTGCTTTGCTTTTACATAAGGTACTTCACTTTGCTTTGGAGGCTGCCTGAAATTCTCCAACGGAATTAGGATAAGCCTTGATGGACTATCGAATACCTCACATCGAGTACCTTCCTGGTACGCATCGCATCGCCGGCGGAATCGTTTGCCCCAGTGCCCTAGCAGATAGACTTGAATCTGCATATGCATGTCTCAGGAGGTCACTCAACTGCCAGTTCCAGTTCCAGCCTCATCTCCTCTTTTCCTGTTCGCGGTGCTTTCCCAGTTCTCAAAAGGGAGATGGGGGGGTGGGTTAAATAAGCACCATGTTTGCTGCATGCCTTTCCGTCATGCCCTCTTTCATGAAAAAGTTTATGTAGTTGGCATTGTCCTCCACAGTTTGCCTTGTCATCTGTGCTTCTCTTCTGCCCCTCCCTTGGAACTTTGATGCCTCCCGCTTCCTGACATCTTGACGTCTCCGAGATCCGATCACCAGTTCGTGACAGATAAGACGAAAAAGGGGTCCACTCTCCACTTCCACTTGCCGCATTATTTCGGGGCATCCGGTTTTAGGTTCCCTGGAAATCAGGCATAATCTGTACACTTGAGGCACCTCTGGTATTGCATATGCTCGAATTCTCTACCAAAACCCATACATAGATTCTGTGGTTGAGGCCTTGGAACCTAAAACCGGATGCCCCGAAATAATGCGGTACACGAGACGACAGCGGGCCATCGATCGAGACCGGTCCACCAAAACCCACGCGAGATACTGGGATCATCCGCGTATCGACAACCCCAATTCGAATCTTTGCCGCTCCGGGGTAACCAGGTTTTCGACTCAACAGGTCCGGGCCCAGACCACATTGCAGTTCCTTTCATACCTACCTTACTTTTGCATCACATTCACTTGCTTCACGCAGCATATCGACTCTATCGGTGGCGACTCAGTGACATCTGTCATCATCTCAAGCCTCCATCACTTGCCCGGCACGCACCGACGACCATGCAGATAGTTGAACTGACGCCATTCCCTTCCCCGCCTTGGCTCCCGACTCGGATCTTCCCCCATCAACTCCATACCGCCCGAGGCCCCATCCACTCGTTCCGGGGGCTTTAAATAGTTGCCTCCCTATCTCGGGGCACATCCGAACAGTGAAGGTCGCCCCCTCAACCACATCATGTTGCTGGGCGAGCAGACCGGGACGATGGGCCACTCCTCGTCGTCCATATCGGCCATCATCGCCCACTGGTGTTCCTACCGACACATCCACCGCATCGCCCTAGTCATCTTCGTTCTCCTGACCATCTTCGTGCTGGAAAGATACCGGACGGCACTAGACAGTGCGTTCCAGACCAACAGCGAGACGAGGGATCCCATCGCCGTTCCTGGGGGAAACTCAGCCCAGGAGAACAACCATTATGAACCTTACCCGGAGGCCGGCACGGCACCCAAAAATGAGGAGCCCAAGCAACAGTTAACCCCCGAACAACTCCTCGAGTTGTCCCAGAAAAATGCCGGGAACAGCACCCTCGGCTTCCACGCCATCAAGTACATCAACATTAAGGCCCGCTACGACCGCGAGGACGCCATGGCGCTGCAGGCGTACATGTCTGGACTGGAAATTGAGGATTACCCGGCTGTGGAGCCGGATATGATTGATCCTGTTGGGATGCCGCCGACGCATAGGCCGGGAAAGCTGAAGACGGGGGAGAAGGGGTGTTGGAGGGCTCAAGCTAATGTATGTCTGTTTTTTTTTGTTTTTTTTTCCTTTTCCTTTTCCTTTCCTTTCCCTCCCTTGCCCTTCCCCCATTACTGTAACCCCCATCAGCTCCTGTCCCATCACCCAGCCATCACCTACCCGATTGGGGCACGTATAGGGATTTGGGATACGCGGAGCCAGAGAGCTTGGTGCACGCGGAGTAAATTGCCTTGTGCCCACCTTAATAGCAGAATCAAACCTCCCTGCTCCCCCCTTTCCCCCTTCCCCACTTACCCTCCTTACCTCCCCCCAATTACCAACCGTCACCGAACCAAGTACCTACTAATCCAACACAGATCTGGTCAGAAATGACCCGCCTCCGCTCTCCCCCCGTCCTAATCCTCGAATCCGACGCCGCCTGGGACCTCAACATCCGGGCCATCATGTCTCGCCTAAACACGCACTTCATCGACTTTCTAAACCAAATCAACTCCACCGTCGTTCACGACCCTTCCTTTCAGTCTCCTAACAACCATAAAGTCCACGGCCAACCCAAGTACTCCGAGATAAAGCCGAACCCCGATGACCCCTGGCTGTCGGAACATTGGGATTTATTTTCCATTGGGCAATGTTTCGAGCATACGCAAGATCATGGAATAAAGTTGGTGTATGATGATGAGAGTGTTCCCGAGGGAAAGGAGTATTGGGGAAAGAAGATGGGGAAGGAGAGGTTGATTAGGAAGAGTGGGGGGATTACTTGTATGACGGCGTATGCGATAAGTCATACGGGGGCTGCTAAGCTGTTGTTGCGCTCTGCTCTTGACCTCGACAATCCCATTGATCTGTTGGTTCGCAGACTGGTGATGAGTCGCGATTTGGTGGCTTACTCGCTTTTCCCGCCGGTGATGGCGCAGTGGGAGTATATCGGGGGGATTGGCATGGGGGAGAGGGGCGCTCAGTCAGATATCAATGGTGGGAAACATAAGGATACGCCGGAGAATGCGTATATGCCCGGGTGGAAGGATGTCAGGGAGAAGGGGAGCGTTTGGACGACCAAGAGACATCATAGGGATGTTGGGTTTGAGAAGATGGCGCTCAAGGAGGCGTGGACCGAGATTATTGGGAAGGAACCGAAGAAGTTGGAGGAGAGCTTGTGGAATCCTGAGACGGGGGATTAAACCTTCCGGTCGCCAGGAGGGAGGGTCCACGGGGAGGGAGCAAGGCAGCAGGGGCAGTTGGATATTTTACAAACGGGATAATAGGAAAGGATCAACGCAAAGTGGCCACCACATATGTCTCAAAGGAAACACCACAAAAACATCACAATCAGTTACGATGAAAGTTTATCTAATACATTATACTATGTGCAACTACATTGCGCCAGTTCTTTGCCTGGCCGTCGAGCTACTTCTGTCAACATGTCCAACACCACCACCACCACCACCACCACCACCACCAACAACAACATCAGCAACATGAACAGCTACATGAAACAACCACGATCACAACCACGATCACAACCACGACCACGAACCCAACCCAAGATTTCCTCCATGTCCTCCGCCGATGAAGTCCAGAGTACCGCGTTCAACGAGCCGGTGAGGGCAATTCGAACCCAGGAAGCAAGTCCCTCCCTGGTTCCAAGCGAGACAGTCTTGGCAGCGGTAGATAAGTTCGAACTTATCTACTGGTAGATAAGTTCGAACTGGGTCGAGTTGACCCGGGGCATCAGCCTGCTCGGGGTCCGGGACACCATCGTCAGGCGGCTGTTTCGTCCTTCGCCCGAGGCAGCGACTCGTACTCCATGCTCGCTCAACCGATATCATGAAGATCCTTTTGCCCCCTCCACCTCCTCCGTCTCTTTGCGCATCCTTTGGCCCCCCGGAGATGCGAATCCCCAGATCCAAGCAATTTGATGCTCGCAAACCCAACGGTCATCACGCCAAGCGCCATCATCGACAGCGCCGAGTACGGCGCCGACCTAGAAGCAAGTAACCATGTGTTAGCCTGGCATTCCCTCAAACATGACACCAAGTCCGACAACATGAACGAAAGATAGAACAGAAGCAAGGTGTACTCACCATGGCATCTGGTCGTATCCTTGGGGTCAATGAGTTGTACTGCCCTCTGGCGTCGAGACTAGCATCGCCTCCCATCACGCCATCGTCGATGATGGACACTGCGAACTTTCTTCAGCTGCGAAGCCGGAGCTGAAGCCGAGTTAGCCGACGCACACGTGTGATGATCTTCTCGGACTGCGAACCATTTCTGACCGCCCCTATCGGGGTAGACGAGAGGCAATCTTGTGTGTAATATTCGTGCTGCTCAGGCGCCTCCGCGCGGTAATGCTCGGGCCCGGCAGCCGCTTGTGGCATATCAGCCGCCTTGCCGGAAGGTCGGCGAAGGCGCTGGCCGGGCCCGGCATTTGGAGTTGTTGATAACGTGGTGCGCAACGTCGGCCGTCATCCTGAAGGGAGGAGAGGGGGTGGTTAGCTGGTTGTCGTCGGTGGGTGGGTGGTGAGGAAGACAAAGGAGGGGGCTTGGTGTAGTGATGGGCTGAGCTGGGAGGGTGGAGCAGTGGTCTTCCTGAGGAGCCTCGCTTGACACTCCAGTCAAGCTCTGGCTGATTCGGTCAGGCTGGCCCCAGCTTGTGGCAGTGATGTCTCCAATGGTGAGCCTCGCCCCGTTGGAAGGACATGGGACAAGAGTGGAGGGGGTTGTTTGCAGTGTGCTACCTCAACTTTGGATCGAATGGTGGGTTTACTCACTTGTTGTTGTTGTGGTCTGGCAGAAACTCGACATGGCAGCGGAAACACGATGATGAGCGTCTTGGAGAGTGCTCTTGTTGACGTCAATGATGCGTCAGTACCTCTGTTGTCGAAGATCATAGTGGAAGGGAGTAGAAATGGACTCGACGTGATCACCATCACAAGTGGGTGAACGGAATATGAAAGAAAAGGAACCAAAGGAAACGGAATCAAGTAAGCGTCAACCTGACTTACCTCTGACTTCCATCAGCGAGGATGACGAGAAGCGGATCCGGGAGGACATGGAGAGGATGTCGTTGTTTGGTCCCGCTGGTGGCACAGCTTGGGACGAAAGGATTGAGAGAAGAGTGATGGGATGATGGAGGGGAAATTTGGAAGAGAGGAGAAAGGGAAGAACACAAGGATCAAGTACCTGGTGGGAGAGGGGGACGGGAGGAAACTTCTTTCTGCCTCTCGCACAAACCTGAACGAAGGGCCAGGAGGAGGTACTGGGGCGCATGACCTCAAACGCTTGCCGGCGAATAAGGGAAACCTGGAAGGCTTGACAAAAGGCGAGGCGGGAGTCTTGGGAGGAAGGAACGAGGAAGAGAGGGGACATTGGCCTCGCAGCCAGGACCTCAGATTGCCAGGTGTGCCCTGGTGCCTGCCAGTAACGTGGAGGCTCGGTAGTCCGAGTCCCTGAGATAACCAACGCAGGGCCTCGAACGCTTATGTTGGCGAATAAGGAGAGGGTGTGACATGAAGAGGCGAGGCTTGGGAGGAAGGAACGAGGAGGAGGGAGATATGAGCCTCGAAGTCTGGACTCTCGAGGTGCCAGGCGTGCCTTGGTGCCTGGCAGTAACGCAGAGGTTCAGAAGGGAGTGGTCCGGGTCTCCTTGTCCCCTCGTCCTGCCCCTGTCTACTTCCGTTCAAGCCGTCCTCGTCGACTCACATTTCCTCCTTGACCAAAACCGAAACAAGAAACAACGAGTTCCTCCACATTGTTCGACACTTCGTTGCTTCCGGGCCCCAACAGCTCTCGTCAACCACCCAAGTTGGCATTCAAGCCACACATGGATTCCTGTACTTAAATCGAGGGTCCCCCACCCTCTTGTCCCGTCCTGCTTCTTCGTCATCGTCATCGTCTTCGCCTTCGTCTTCGTCGTCGTCGTCGTCGTCTTCTTTCTTCTTCTTTCTTCTTCTTCTTCTTCTTCAATCAACAAGTTCATCAGCACTTTTGTGCCTCTTCGTCTTCGTTCACTCCGTTCAAATTCCATCACTTCTACACAATCCCCCACCTGCTCAAGGTGATTTTGATCTCCTCCATCCTTCGGAGAATGTGTGCTAACAACAAGTCAGTACACAGAGCGGGCCGGCGGCCATGAAGGTCCTGCCCACCACGGCACGGCCTCCGCACCCGCTCCCCATCGTCCTCGACTGAAGACAACGCCCGAGTACCTCGACAAGCCCCGGCTTCCGTCTCTGCGACTCCGGTACTTCCCTCTACCGCTCCGTGTGTCACTTGACACAGTTGATTTTCGTTTCGATCCCATGCTACATACAGAAGCTCCTCTTTGAGAGTCGAGCACTTTCTCCGCTCACACATTCAAAGTACAATGCCTTCATCCACCAGCCGTCGTGTCTCCTGTCACAACCTAACTCCGATGGCCTTGCTTGCCTAGATATCTTCCATATATACGCCTTTGCACCCACACACCCCTCGAGGAGGGATTCAGGCACCTACGCCTTCGGCTTGGTCTTGCCTCCCGATGCTCTGACCAAGGATGCGAACGAATATTTTGGTCTTTTGGTATGACGCACTCAGCTATTTCATTGCTTTGAAATACCTCTAGGCATCAGTGCTAACACAACTGGCAGCGCTGCGACATTGGTGATGCGGCAAACCCTGGATGGTGCGGTGTCTCCGTGCCGTCCCGGAGACGCCCGAGTTCCCACGGACGCCAAGGCACATTCTGTGCATGGAGATGGTCTTCCCTCTACCTACGCCGATTCGATTGACGCATACTGCGGGACAACATCGTTCGCACCTTGCAGTAGACTGCTCGAGTGGAGGGAAGCGACCAGTATACCATCTCGAAGAATACCATTCTCTCAGGTACAACGCCTTCAGCCATCACTTTTCTCTTGTCGAAGCTGCCTGCTAACACTGGTCCTGATATCGCAGGAGAAATTCGGAGCCCAACGAGGCTATCTTCTCCGAGTTCGCCGGTATGGCCGGTGCTGGGGACATCGCACAGTCCATCCTCAACGCCGATTTGGTCGCCTGGGGACATGGACTCAAGCTTTGTGAGTACCAGTGTCGGGATATCATCCAAGATCATACCTTGTCCCTCCTCGCCATGTGCCATCGGAAACGCGATGATGGACGTCGCGTTCTACGAGGCAGGAGTCATCCACTTTTGGCTCCAAGCCAGGTATTCGAGCGCGATTCAATGGCCAGCAGCTTCAGCTTCGGTGTGTCTTGTTCCGGTGGCAGACTGTAGGGAGCCACGCGATAACAACACTCCATGAACTGGAACTTGGTTTCCTTTGCAGATTGAATAGTTTTGCGGATATTGCGGATGGCGCGCAGGCGATAATGGATCGCTGTGGGACGGGTTGTTACCTCTATTGTTTATCGATTTACGTATCCCTATTAGTTCTATTATTCCCGTCCCGATAATTACCCGTTCTATTGCACTTTATTCGCGCGTAAACCTTAGCATAGAGGTAGTAGATAGAAATATCGGAAATATCAGTGCCTTTTCAATTTTTCAGGACTTCCTCCTTGTTCGCAACCTTTTTCATCCGCTCCTGGAACTCGCTTTCTGGTGCAGTTGTTGTATTCGCCCGTAGAGGGGTATCCATCCTGGGCTCCGTCCAACATCATGTCTGACCACACTTGGGTGTTTGTCTGTCCGAGTCTCTCGTACTTAGAGGAAATCGCGCCTGTAACGCGGATGCCTCGCCCTGCCATGATGTTTAGTTCCTCTCGTGTTCTGAGGCTGGCTCTTGACGGGGTCGTTGGTTCCCTGCACGGAAACTTGGACAACCCCCTCTTTTCCGTGATTACCTCAACGGATGTTAGACCGATTTAGATGCTTGTTTACGCCAACAGCTGAGAGGTAGCCTGATGGCATTGATGCTGCAATCAGTGAAGTGAAGCCGAGCTCATCAACAAGTGACTGCATCGCCGTACAATCACAACCAGATTGCCTGATGAACTTCCTCTGCCTGCCGCTTTCCGTTCTTTTCTCAAAAAGATCCAACAGTCCACGCAAATGGGTTACCCGGGCAGTCAGTGCTTCTGCCTACATCCATACCTCTATTCAAGACAGTAACGTCCTATTGTAGACGCGACGGTTCGTCCAAAGCATGATGCCTCACCAGATGAGTCCTATCTTCTGATCACCCGGTCTGTCATCCGAAGTCTTCGAACACGTTTGCTAACTCTCTGTTTCAGAATTGGACTTCCTTATCTCGACTGCAGCCTCGTCTCTCTCCTGGATCCTCCATGGTCTCTCCAGAGTGTACCATAAAACCCCCACCAGCGATAATCTTTCCCTTTACACCTTCCTCCTCTTGACAACCTCTTCAAGAGAGTTAACCTTTCCGTTTCTTCGGCTGCGATCAAAATATCTTCCAAGCGCGTTCGTGTAAGTTTTCGTGCTTTCTTTCTTTCCGAGTTCAGTTTGAGATCAGCATCAAGACTTCCACTTGGGAATCAAGAAAAGATGTAGGGACTGAGCTAACAGTGAACTGAAGCAGTGGCCAGATTCTTTCGGTCTTATTGATTGGATCACGACGACTTCTCCTTTGCCTCGCAACAAAAAAGATCTTTGATCGTCAAATGAGTACAACACACTCGGATTTACACTCTGTCCTTACTTTCCTCTCTTTGTGTTCACTTCGCGATAGACCCTTCTTTTGGTTCCTGTCCTTTTTACACTCCTGCCGTGCGTTCACTTTAAGATCTGAACACATTTGATCTGTCAGATTGCATTCACTCAGCTTTCAACCATCTGCGGTTGGACAGAGCCTCTTCCCTGTCTTTTCACTCTTCCCGGAATCATTTTGTCATACCCGTCTTGTCTTTCCTCTTTTTTTGATCTTCGCAGTTGCAAGCTTTACGTTTCTTGCGGACCAGATCTCTCCTGTCTTCTCTGTCACCTCTGTTGTCCCCGATCAAAGACCTGGAGATTCTGAGAACCAAACCCAGCCCTACTGACCGCCCCTGCCCTCCTTGCTTTCAGTCCAAACAATTTCGTTTCCACCCTTTCACTCCTCAAAGCCTAAAAGCCTCAAAGCCTCAAGGACTCAACCCGACACCCCCACCTCACCCAAACATTTTGCTAACCTCACCCCAAAAAGCCATGTGCTTCCAGATCGTCCGCGTCTTCTCCTGCGGCTGCGCCCGCCACCACAAGGTCGAATGCCGACTGAGCAACCGCCTGCGCCTCTCTTCTCCCGCCGGCGTTTCCCTGGCCCCCGGCGAGGCCTGCGAGACCCTCTCCGGCCCGCGCCGTTTCCGTTTCGGCACCACCATGTGCCAGACCTGCCTGGCGCCTACGCCCGCCTCACCTGGCGCAGCT
>RANZ01000541.1:0-22925 GCA_009805285.1 Neurospora terricola FGSC 1889 | reverse complement strand
ATTTAAAGGACTTAGGGGAATTAGAGGAGGCGAAGGCGTTAAAAGGCCCGAGGTATAGTATATTAATAAAGAAAATAGAGACGAATAAAGTATATCTTCTACTCTTTTAGAAAAACTATTATTAAATAGGGTAAATATAATATCGTTAATTAAATATAAAAATCCGGTTTAATTTAGGTAGCGAATAACTATAAGAAAATAAATACCTAACCGTAAATTATAGTAGGAGTATTTGCGGATATAATATTTAAATTTAGTAAGGGTGGCGATATATTGTATATCGGTTGCTATAAGATTATATAAGGTAAATAAAGGAATTATAAATTCGTATCCGAATCGGAGTTTCAGTTGCTACGGTAGCGGCGGTCTTTAGCGATAGTGAGGTCCCAGTTTTGGTACGTAAGTAAGGTTATCATTGGATGGCGATAATGAGGGGATAATATTTAAATGAAAAATAATTTTAAAAGTTAATAATAACTTTATTAATTACGTACTTTATATTCCGGGCTTATAACTTATCGAGATTCATTAAGTGTACGATAATACGAGGGTAGACGAAATGGTTGAAAATACTTGAATTGGTTAAAGAGAAGAAGAAGAAAAGAAGGGAAGGAATAGGCGGTTAAGCCTATCCTTATATAGTTAGATACAAGAGTTGGGGAAACGTGTTTGGATCGAAATACATACAAGAATATTTAGTGTGTMGAAATATTAGTGCATGCAGAAATATTCAACAGTATCTACTCTCTGCTATAGGGAATTGAGAGAAGATCGGCGGGAGCGACGACAATGAACGGAACGACCCACACGTTTCAACCCCTAAAGTCGACGCTGAAAGAGATGGAGTCATGGAGACGCCTTCGATGCGAATGGGCACCTTCCTCATTACCAACGGTCCATTTTCCAGTCAATGGATATGATGGCGAGATCGAAGGAACCCATGTTGAGTCTTCTGAGAGAGACCTTCAACCAAAGGGGCAAGGAAGGGTAGAGGAAGGGGACAGAGACCCACTGTCAGCGTACACCAGAACGAGAGATGAATTCTACTCTGGACGAGAATATCAAGGCACAATTGCACTGGAAAAGGAGCTGAAGCAGAAGCCAAAAAGGCTGTATGATATTTCCTTMAGAAAACCTATAACGCGGACACATAGAAGTCAAAAGAGTGGCACAGTTAGTGCCTTAGTGGCAAAGGTTCGCGCTCCAGTTCGGACGAGGAAAACATCAACGGTGTTGTTTAAAGAAGAGTAATACTCCCCGCACCCAGGCCAAACCTACACGCACCCTATGTCAGCTGTCATGTAAAATATGGGGTTTTAGCGGTATTTTTACCTGTTTTGAATGTCGTCTCACATTACTGACTGGGTCACCCAGCCATGTGCCTCTCTGTGATTCTGTGCCTCCCCATAACTCAAATCTCGTGATATTTCCATAGTGTTTAGTGTAAAATGCTGTAAATTGAATGTTCTATTCGCTGGGCTATTCGTTGAACTCGAAATTATTGTTAAGGGAAGAGAGCTGAGACGATATCTCGATGGGCGCCCGCTGTGCCTCCTCCTCCCGCTGTTGTGCCTCTCGAGCCCTCTCATCCCAGTCGTACGTTGAGGTGGTTGTTGATAAATGCGTACAAAGGGGTACAAAGGGGTGCAAAGGGGTGGTATCAAATGGGTGCAAATGGCCGTGTGAAGATGAGCGAAAAAAATGACCAAGTTAGAGGAAATGTTGCGTATCATTTAAAATACGAAATTTAGCCGGTAAAAACGTAATTTGCGATGTCAGGTGTCATCAGCTGCACCGCCCCATATTTCTGGGTGGGGGAGGGTGCGTGTAGGATTGCCCTGGGTGCGGGGAGTATTACTCTTAAAGAAATCAAAGGGCGGGTGAGGAGATGGTGACCCAGGCTCTCCAGAGACACAAAGAGAGGAAGAAAAAATACGGCGAAGCACAAGCTAAGGAGATGAAGGCTACTGAGGAACCTGCCGATAGGAAACTGCCAAAAGATGAAGTTACGACGAGGGTTGTACACCTGGCGCGTGAGCACATCGAGTCGCTCACTGGCGCCTCACGCCAGCTCCACAGTTTCGGCGCACCCGAAGAAAACATTGATTTAGAACTGGAATCTGTTAGGAAGCACGGGGACATAAAATCGGAAAATATTTTGATTGACTGGGAAGACTTCCACTTGGACCGATACTGACTCAGGCCTTCCCGGGGGGCGACCAACCAATCGCCGCCTCAACGGAGGAAGAGTATGTCTTGCACTCTCGCTTCTCTACATTGATACGTACGCGGCTTTAAACGCTAACCTATTCGCTTCTTACCCGCATGCCTGAGAACCCTCACGAACAGAAGAAGCACAGGTATGTGTTTAAAAAGCGCCTATGAGTAGGTAGGTGTCCTAGTCTCCTAGAGACAAACAGGACTTGAAGTCTCGCGATGCATTGATGGCGCATCTTAGCGTGCCCACCGCGATCATCGCGAGTGGATTGAAGAAACGGGAAAACTTGAAAGAGTGGTGCCCAATTCAAGGAACGATGAGAATTGAAAGGGCGGAGAATAATATCTGTGAGAGATCAAATGAGCACAATCCAAGGAGTGATGTGGGGATAAAAGATATCAGAGGGTTACAATCAACACTTTTGGACTTCAAGATCAACTTCAGGATATAAGGAAATGAAACAGGAATCGTCTGTGTTAGGAACGTACAGTAGAGGTACACTAACAATCTTAACTTGAACGAGAGTATGGGACTGACAAGAGCAACATGAACTTCCAGGCGGCGCCCATTGCGATGACGTGAACTATGTACACGCTTCCTCCAACCAACGCTATAATAAACCCATTCCGAATATAAAAGGCATCCACTGTACCCTGACCCGGCACGGCCCCCAATGCCACATGCATCTGACGGTACTACTTAGAGCTATCTCATGAATGAAAAAGCCATCCTCTCCATATAGCTCCTTGCCGTCCCTAAGACCTGCTCCAAGTTCCATTATAAATCCCCACCATATCCATCTAATACTCCATCAGTCTCTCCCAATTAATACAACTATGCACCACCCCCCATCCCAAGTTCCCCTTGGTATACTCCTCCGGGCTCCCCGGCGGGGAATCGCTCTCCAGCGTCATGTAATCCGCACACATGATGCTCAACCTCAGATACTCAAAGCAATGTTCCAAGTGTTCCAGCCAGTCATTGTCTACGAACGAGCCGGACAGGGCATTAATCCCCTTGTAGACCAGCTGGTTGTACCGCTGCCGGGCGACGTTAACGCAGTGCAGTTGGTGCATGGTGTTGAGGACATAGAAGTTGTTGAGATTCAGGAGGGAGGCGGCGGAGGGAGGAGGGGTGTTGAACATGAAGAAGGGGGCGCGGATGCCGGGGTCGTGGAGGCCGTATTCTGAAGGGTTTTGGAGATGGTGTCGGAGCCTGTGTAGAGTTCTAGTTAGCCACGGTTGTTGTCTTTTGGTGTTGTCCAAAGCCGACTTACCCATCGTTATCCGGTCCCAGTTCCTATCAGCTTCTTTTGACGGCCCGATGAACTCCTTGTGGGGGATGAAAGGGACATCTCGCCTGTCGGTGAAGATCTCTCGTGGTAAGGGTGTCTTTGGGTTGATGCCAAAGTCTTTCAACCTTGGCTCACTGGAGTTAGAGTTTGTTGTGAAGTAAAATCCAGCGGCAATACCGACTGTATTGGAGAAGATGGTAATAACTCCGCGGATAACATGCTCCCTCCACCGTGATTGTCTGCGAATTGGGATATGGATATCAAGGCTTTCATCTGACTCTCTGTTGGAGTCGAGGTGCCCGTATGCACTCAAAAGACTTCCAGTTTCATTGTCCGCCTGATGATGTTTCGGTTGTCAAGTTCTGGGAGTACATGGTGATGCAAGAGGAAAGGTGTTGCGAACTTGACTGCTCCTGCCAAAAGGAAAGACCAGAAAGTGCAAAGATGGAGGTTGGAAGGAGGCACAAGCAACAGGACCGGAGGGCGGGAGGGGGCGCTCTTACCTCCGCTTCAGGTCAGCATCATCAGGACGAAAGACATCAACCTCATGATCTGAAGTGAGTGTGATATCGCAGCATCCATCTCCAAGTCTTCAGATGTCAGCAACGCTGCGCAACTCATACAACTCGTGTGATTCGCGTACTCGGTCCAGCGCAAACACTCGATCATCACTTGGACACCTTCCTGAAACATCGCAACCAAGAACGGCTATGAGACGCAATGCCAGAAAGCGTGAATTGTACAGGGCCAAGGACGTACGGGACGAGTGATCGGAGCTGTGTCGAAAGATTCGGAGGACCCTTGTCGTTGACTTGGCCGGGATTGCCCCGCCTTGTCCCGGTTATAGGGCCCGGGCCGCTAACCGACTGCGGGCCGTCCGCAGAAGCCCCGCTCAGTTTTTGGTCACTGACTCACTGTGCTCCACATTTTGTCTGTTTTGTCTAGCATTGTCTCCTCTTGTTCTCTCCTCCAGAACTCTCCTTGATACAGCTCCCAAAAACTGAGATGCAGTGGCATTCGAGCGGAGAAACGGTTACAGTATGATCTGATCATCGACAGCCATGGTGTTTGCGGGGAAGTGACATAAGACTGGCGTCTAGATCCCTCTCTGTACCCTTGTTTGTCGCAGTTCGGTTATCGCCCTTCGGTGTAAGCTTGCGACATCTTGATGATGCTTGGGCAAAGAACGGGGAGGTTAGATATCCCTTTTCCCCAGGTCTATCTGTAGTCTTCTGTTAAGCTCCCGGATTTTCTGCGTCCTTTCTGTCTCAAGGTCGAACACTGGGCAACTTCCATCGCAACATCAAACTTCCCAAGAACAATGCAGTCCAAGATCTCGTCCATCCCGGAGTCCGTTCGCCCACCGAACAGTCCAGACTATGGGCGGATTCACACAGACGACGACGAAAAGCTCCAAGATATCCAGCTCGATGCACCAATTCGGAGCCATTCGATTGCCAGGGAGCGGCAAAACAATCTCATTCTTCTCATAGCAGTGTCTTTTCTCTGTTTGGGATGGCTCACGACATTGGCCTTCCGGGACAAGACTGCACCGAAAAATAATGGGCCACTGCATGTCGATTCACACACTCCCGTTCCAAAGGAAGTGTTCGTTCCTGTGAAGAAGGTCACGGTGTTTCAACCAGATGAGCGGTATATCGGTGGCACTGCGGAGGTTGAACAGGAATGGTACAAGCTGGTTGCTGGTTAGTACCATTTAAGTGAACATGATATGAGGATAAACTGACAAACTTTTGGTAGGCCATGATGCCGTCTGGATCGAGAAGTTTAAGTGCAAGGTCTACGTCGAGTATTCCTTGGAGTATTTGCGCTAGGGAATCTCCTGCGGCGGTGATCTGATTGTTGAGGGTAATAGTCCCATCAAAGTTGGAAAGGGCCATGCAACTTCCGTGACGGGGTGGGTTGTTGAACATTATTACATCGACTTTGATAAGTTTGTCGTGACAGTTCCAGATTGACCGGGGGGCGAAGTATAATCTGACGTGGCAGAATCCTCAGTAGAAGTCGTACCTAGTTGGTGTCAGTAAGATAGAAAGCAGTAACAGAAGCGCCTGACCTCGAAGAAACTTGCATGCCCATGAATGGAATTTGTATCAGGTATGGCCGTGCGATGTCGTAGGTCCCTTGCGCTCATAGCTCGAGTAGTTGAGCACCGCATTCACTTGCAAAGAAGAAACATGAACTGGGAAAGAAAATACGACAAAAATTGCAACATGGAGAAACAGGCTGAAAGACACGAAAGAAGTCAAGGGAGCAAAGGGATACACAGGAGAAAGAGCTCAACTTTGTTCTCTTCAACACCAGCAAGCCATTCTTAAACCGCAACAGCACCCACAGACTCCTTTACCACCTCCTCCGCAATCTTCTCCGGCACCGCCACAGTGGCCGGCGCCTCCTTCGGCAACCCATAAACACTTACATCCTCACTCATTCCCTTCTTAACCCACACCTGCCCAACCACATCCGGTCCAAACACCAACAGTTGCCTCAATCCCACGTCAATGAAACCCAAGCTTCTGAATACCGCACCACTGGCCTTATTCGCCGGGTCATGAAGTCCCAGGATATCCTTCACCCCCTGCACCCTCTCGACATACTCCATCAGTCCCTGCGCCGCCTCTTTCGTGTACCCCTTCTTCATGTACTCGGACAAAATCGCAAACCCGAGGTCGGGAGCCGTATAAGACCCAGGCTCATCCCCGCGCATCAGCGACACCGTACCGATTGGCGTGGCGGAGGCCAGATCGTCTGGGTTCGCAGGGTTGCGGAGAGAGAAGAGGTAGGTGCCGTAGCCATTGCGGGCGTGTTCGGCGCGGAAGGGGCCCTCGAGTCGACGKCGCGCGMCGTCGCGGGTGGTGACGGGTGTCTTTCCTTCGTTGGCAATGAACTCGGGGGTGTTGTAGAGGGCGACGAGGAAGTCGCAATGCGAGTCGAGGTCGGGTTGGAGGTAGGAGATGAGGAGACGGGGGGTCTCGATTTTGAAGGTGGGGTCCGACATGGTGGTTGGTCGGTTGGTGGTGGTGGTTCGGATGAGGTGGGTTTTAGGTATGCTTTTCGTCCGATGTGTGATTCAAGGCGCTGATGTTTGATGGATTATTTGGAGTTTCTCTGCTTTGTGAAAGTGTGAAAGGGCAGGAACTGATATGGTGAAGAAGGCAGGAGGGAATGAGGACCCTGAAATACTTCCGCCGCAATGAAACCATTCCAAATTTCCAATGCAACACTGCATCCGACATTCTGGACAGGAAGCGGCGTTGGGAAGATTCCAGTTCACGACTTTCCTCTTTGGGGTAACACAGTGACCAGCGCTGGCGGTGCGCGCCTACCAAACGCCCGCTGTAACCTCAGAAATCAGCACTAAAACAGGGAAGTCAGTGATGCCCAGTAACAGTTACATCCCCATTATGGAGGCAAGGACCTTGCAGTTGAACAGGATCGTGGTTGCAGCGGGTTAAAGATCATGACTCAAGACTGCGATTTGGAATGGTGAAAAGAGGCGATGCAATGCATTGAAGTTTCCATTTGTTGGTGATGATGGTGAGGAAGTAAACAAAGCCCCTGAAACTGAAGTGCCCTAAAACACAGCCCCCCAGAAACAGACACCGTCCAGACTGCCATGATCTCGTACTGTGCTGTCAGCCTGTCAGATCGCACTTGGCCATGTAAGTCCATGTGTCAACCCAATCGAACATCGAGTCCTCCTCGTACCGCGTCCCCGAAGTCGGAGACAGGCTTGCGGAAGGTTGATGGAACTTATGATGATCGACGAGCCAAAACTACGGCCCCAGTGACAGACTTAACCCTCTCAGCTCCGGGTAACGAAGTATGAGGAGGAACCGGGGAAAGGGAAGACAGGTGAGCCGCATGACACTACTGTACTGCTCCAGTCAATTCAGATCCACGTATATTCAACGGGTTTAGTATCACCGACACGCCAGCAGTTAACTCCAGGTAGGCAACGTTGTAGTCATCTCCATGTGAGGTTCGTCATGACCGAGACACTTAGCTTGGACCCTGTTCCCGATCTAGATCTTATCCTGACGAGGATCACTCCCGGAGCCGACCGGAAGTATGATTGACAGCCCAGATTTTGGCTTTATGCCAGGTAATTTTTGCCTCGATACCAAGCCGATAGTGTTCCTTTACCCCGCGAAGACCGTCAACAGGAGCTCGAGATCGTGTCGGGATTTGACTGAGGCAAGGGGCGATGGAGGATACAGAGCCACAAGTCCATGTTTCTCTGTTGACGGTCGTTGTTCACCATCCTCTTCCGGCCCTGGGGCAAAGGCGCGAGACTTTTGTTGACGACATGAACGGTGCCGGACAAACAAGTCAGTATCGCATTGCCATTACGTGAACGAAGCAGCGTTGAGTAACGTAAGACGTCCAGGAGTAAGACGACATCGATCCGGTGCTAGCAGCCAGTAAGCAGCTATGTCATGAGCCCCTATGGACTGTAGAGGTACTCTTTGGTCCCAAATGGCATTGGGGGGAAAAGGTTGGTGAACCATGGAGGAAGGACCAACTCGTCAACATACGATATAGGCAGCCCAGTCTCAACGTCTCGAGTCGAAAGCATACCTGCATCAGTTAGCACACCTCCAACTGCCTTCTCCTCTTTGCCACCCATCACTCCGACAGACCATGAAGACCACCGCTTCCATCAACCTCGGGGCTCTGCTCCTCCCTCTCCTCGCTTCAGCTGCCGCCATTCCCGCCTCCACCCAAGCTGAGCCCGCCTATGTATGGGGATCCCGCGGCACCATCAAGGCCCGCGAGCCCGAAGCCGCCAACACCCAGGCTGAGCCCGCCTACGTCTGGGCCTCGCGCGGAACCATCAAGCGCGAAGCCGAACCCGAAGCTGCTCCTATCGATAGCCCTAAGCCAGCCTTTGTTTGGGGTTCTCGCGCCTCGAGCAAGCGTGAAGCAGAGCCGGAACCGGAGGCGGATCGCGCCGCGCCTGCGTTTGTGTGAGGAAGCCGTGGCACGACCAAGCGTGAAGCTGAGGCCGGTACTGCCGAACCGGCATATGTTTGGGGCTCTAGGGGTCCTTCCAACAAGCGCGAAGCTTCGCCAGAGCCCGCCACTGTTAATGCTGAGCCTGCGTTTGTCTGGGAAAGCCGGGGCCCTAGCAACTAGGACTCTTTTGGGATAGGTCGATGATGGTATGATGTTATGACAAGGGACGGATCGGTGGGAAGGGATCGGACACCGACGGTTAAGTAGGATGGACGTTGGGTTTGTCGGAATCGGTCGGGGTATTCGAGTGTCGGTCGAGAGCTCGAGAGAAATGCGGAGGAGTCTGTACGGGTAGATTGCTGTTAGCCATGGCCGATAGAACCAAGATTGTTGTGCCAAATGCCCAAAGATTGATGCTTTTCCAACTTGAGTAGTCGCTCTTTGTAGTTTGAAGAATTCTGAAATGCTGCCCTGGTTTGGGCGGTCGACGCTCGGCTGGAACAAGAGGGACCCCTCCCAGGCGCTTGGGCATCAACTTGAGTGCTGATAATAGAGGGGACGAAGACAAAGACTTAGCCTTGTCGTATGCGCTCGGCGCTTCCTGGCCGGAACAGGCGCGACAGGATTGCTTCAACTGTTAATATCCTAGGGAATGTTGCGGCTGCTCCGTGGTGTCGAGCTCAACTGTTTGCCCGGCTGCAGACCTCTGTGCGCGCTGCATCAGGCGGACACTGCGATAGCAACCAATTGGACATTACGTCATTCCGGAGATGCCCAATTGACTTCGTTGTCAGCCTTGCATTCTATTTGCCTGACACCAGACGTCGCTTCCTCCCGCCTGTCATCCAATGTTTTTACCCCTGCCAAGATGGTCCCGCTGGACCTCCCGCTCCTGACCCCGAATACGCAGCCACCACCCCTAGCAGACACTCGACGGTTTTTCCACCACCAGCCATGCAAATCACCCCATAATTGGCATCCGGGTATAGACGCCAGTCAGAATTGCGATGCCCTGTTTGCATCCAAATCGGAGGAAATCTCCTCACGCTTTACTGGTCTACTGGTCGAACTTGCATCTCCAGGGGCACGCTACCATCAACCCAGTTTTCTCTGTCCACTCCATGTGTCAGATAAGAGTTACGACATTAAACAGAACTAGGGCTGAAATTGTTGGAAGCATTAGCCAGCAGTTTGATGTTCTGTGTCCAAGTGTCCGGCGAAATGCCCGCAACGGTCGAGTATCCCCATTCCCTCTTCGTCTGAGCCAGCTGTGAGCTACACGGACGGCAGGGACTCAGTTAGCTGGAAACAACTTCAACGATAAGGCCAAGAAGTGTTTTCGGGATTCGGTTTGATCGTGGTAGTTAGGTAGGCACCCTAGGCATAAGTGGTTATCGTTTATAATATGAAGTTTGCGAATGACTGCGGTCTTTCAGAGACAAGGACATGGAACGCACCTAAAAATCTTCATAACGTTCGTACCGACTGGCCGATGTTTTGACACTCCTATGCTCTACGCGAATCTATTCCTAACGTCGCTTGGCCAGATAATACTCGTTTCTTCGGAATACCAAGGTAGAATATCGTATTTCTACCCGGATGCCCGCAGTTGTTTGCGATTCTTACGAGATCCCCAAACCTCGTGTATGTCGTTTCGCCGAGAGGAATTCACCATCACGGCCCTGCATGAGTCACAACTTGACTGCCCTGACCCTGCCTCATTCCTCCATGAACAGCGGAATGTCTTTCTCATCCTTTCCGCACCTATTGCCGTATAGATATCCGGAAACCACCGGCTGACGCCTCCAACGTCCCCCTCTCCAGCCTCAGCTGAAGTCAATCGAGCCACGCAGAGCCTCCAATTAAGGTACTGCATCAATATTGTGGTGGCGGCGGCGACTCCCAGCTTCTAGATTAAGCAGTTGAGATCGTGAGTGTGCCCCCCATCGAAGGAGCACCGTTGTTTCGCCATTGTTCGGGTGCCTGTTGATCCCACTTCCAAGGCGCGAATGGGAGGGGCAACGAGTCTGGATCGGGCAGGTCCCAGATGCACAATTGCACATTGGCATTTCCTTATCTTGCCCAATTCCCAATCCATTGCAAGCCAATTCCACACATTTCCCAGCTTTCCCACGAAATCAGCGCGGGGATGCAACCACACAACCGCACACAACCCCATTATCCCATACCGTCGCAAGTGAACTGCCAGAATCAGCCTAGCTCCGGCACTGCTAAACACTTCTAAACCGTCGATCTTGGTGTCCACCATGTGGTTTTGGAGGGAAACCTCACGAGGTTGGTCGCACTTTGCAGCCACTGATCGGGAAGCAATGCATGGAAGTGACTCGGCAATCGTTCTCACACCACGATGCAGCTGAGCCCAACGGATCCAATAGACTGCCATTGACTGTTGGAAAGAGGAAGGTGTCTGGGAATAGTTCAAGCGTAGCCTCCCAAAAGAGAAACTATCGCGTGCTCACCTCTGCATGAACGAACAAACAAGCAAAGAACACGGGGTTCATGGATGAATGGAAGACCAAGCAAGGCCTCAGCGGGCATGCCGACGTGGAAAAGCTAGGCGCGTGATACATGGAGGTCCAGCATCATGGGCCATGAGCCACGAGGAATATAAGGTGGCATTACTGCGCTCTTCATCCGGTTGTCGGGTTCTTGTTTGCTTGAGTTGTCGTCAATCGCAAACACTCATCCGACAACATGCGTGCCTCGGCCCTCTTCACTCTCCTCGCCAGCTCGGCCGGCCTTGTTGCTGCCGTCCCTCCTGCCGGTGCCGCCAAGGCCGCTGGTCTCCGTCTCATCAAGACCTCCCCCGAGGACAAGGGTACTTGGGTGACTGAGGAGCAGAAGATCACTCAGTACCGCAACAAGCGCATCGGCTTCGTCGATATCACCGACATCACCGTGAGTTCCATCACTTGTTCACAACCTCAACCCACATCATGACCCCAACACCCATCGAGCTCTCGCACCACCCTATGTCCAGGACTGTGCTGACCGCAACCAGGACGCTTCCGTCCTCACTGCCCTCTCCAACCCTGACGGTGCTCCTGCCAAATCCGACTTCTCAGCCCAAGCCGTCACGTACCCTACCGCCGTCTCCCACCAAACCCAGGTCAACTCCCTTCTCTCCCAAGTCTCCACCACCAACCCTCAGTCGTGGCTGCTCACCCTCACCAACTTCTACAACCGGTACTACAAGTCCACCTACGGCACGCAGGCCGGCACCTGGCTGTATGACACCATCGTCTCCGTCGCCTCGGCCAACTCGGCCATCACCGTGACCAAGTTCACCCACTCGTGGAACCAGCCCTCCATCATCGCCAAGATCCCCGGTACCAGCAGCAACCTAGTGATCGTGAGCGCCCACTATGACTCGACCGGCGGGTCGTCCACCGCACGTGGACCCGGCGCCGACGACAACGGCTCCGGCGTCGTCGTCATCCTCGAGGCCCTCCGCGTTCTCGCCAACGCCAAGTTTGCTCCCAAGGACACGCTCGAGTTCCACTTCTACTCTGCCGAAGAGGGTGGTCTCCTTGGTTCTGCTGCCGTCTTCTCCAGCTACAAGTCCGCTGGCAAGAGCGTGTATGCCGTCATGAACCAGGACATGGCTGGATACTCGCCCAGTGGCAAGATTTCCATCTATACCGACTATGTCGACACCTCGTTGACTGCGTACACCCGGGTGATTGCGACTGCTTATACCGGCGCGACGACTAGCGATAAGTGCGGTTATGGATGCTCGGATCATGCCTCGGCCAGGTCTAACGGTTTCCGTAAGTTGCTGTCTCGTGGTTTGTGCTGTTCGAGAAGAATTGAATGACTGACCTGTGGTTTCCAGCTGCCGCCTACGTCTGCGATGAGCCCATGGATACCGCGACTCCTTACCTCCACTCTTCCAACGATGTGAGTGAACCCGCACCGCGATCATTGCCTGTAGATTGATGCTGACTCGGTGTCCCCATGCAAACAGGCTTACTCCACCATTATGTGGGATGCTGTCCTCCGCCATGCCAAGTTCACGACTGCCTTCCTTGTTGAGGCTTCCTATCTTTAAAGGGTTGTTGTGATGTCTTCTTTCCATTTTGTTTTCTTGAAGATTCGCATGTTAGGAGAGTCAGTGCCATGCCGGCAAACCCAGGGCAGGCACGAGGGGGTCCAATGACACACGAATGTGTCGAGTGAAGTGTTCATGTTGGGAGTGGCGCATGTAACGGATAGCTCCAGGCAAACACTTTGTTGATACCAATGAGAAACACATATTTGAGGCACAAGATCTGAAAGAGATACTCACCTCCCCTTTCTTGCTTCAATGACATACAACCTCAAAGTCAGCATAACCTCTCCGGGACTGATGATGGGAAACGCAGAATCACACCACGACACACGACCAGCACACCTTCTCTCACTCTCCCACACTGCGGAGCCCGGCTTTACTGTCGAACAACAGTTGCCCGGGGCTCCAAAATAGAAACGCTCTTCACTCAATCATCCACAAGTTTCCAGTGGCCCCCCGATCGCCAAGGTTCTCGGCGTGGAAGTTATCAAAGGTCTTCTCAAGCGGGAGAAACTTGCACAGACAACAGCCAAGGGCTAAGCCTCTCCAACCGCGACGTGCCCAGAAAGTGGTAAGCCAATAAGCCAAATCACCCGATCATGATCCGCAGCCACGCTGGAGCCAAGGTCTTGGTGCCTGGTGGATGGTTGTGAGCCAATGTGGCTGCTGGTAAGCACTCTTGGCCGGTATCTTAATCCTAACTGTAAACGCAATCCATGGTAGAGGCATGACTGTTGGTCCCTTTTGCTCCTGAGAACCTCTTGTCGTCTTGTAAAGGAGACGCAAATGGGCAATGACGGGGTTGTTGCCAAGTTCACGGCTGTATTTTCGAGTTAGATTAGTCGCCGTGGGTGGACGTCCTCTGACAGAAGCATCTTGGTCCGTGGTGATCATTGCTCTCTTCGAATTCGTCCAGGAATAGTAAGGTTCGTGATTGTCTCAAAGATCATTTAAGAGCCCCTTGCTTTCCGCCCGGGTCCACGCGTTGGCGACCGAAGACAGTGGAATGAGTTGTTGATCAGTCCATGGGTCATACTCATCCTACCCGTATCACTTTCGCACTTGCATCCTTCTCTTCTTCAGTGGGCTGGCCCATATATCTTCCTATTGCGAACACTCTACCCCATCCTTTCGTTGTCTCGTACCAGCATCCCTCGTTGTTTCCACCATCAGAAGTGTGTCAACCCAGTGTCAACCACCATAGCTTGCCAGACAAGCGAACCCTTGACCTGTTATCGACTATTCAGACCAGAGATCCTGCAGCAGAAGCCACAATAGCCTGTTTGGTCCAGGATTGCTTCCAGCAAGCCACTCGCCACCTACGACGATGCCGAATCTAGACGTCAGCGACCTCAACACGGTCGTCGCTGTTCTCGGCGCCTTCATCATCCTCTTCGGGATCATACCCGTCAAGATCAAGAGCCGTTGGTTCCTCGGTGAAGCCCTACCCGCCGTCCTTATCGGGATCATTCTCGGTCCGATATCAGCCAAATTCCTGGAAAGTTCAAGATGGGTTTATTCGCCACCCCCCGGGCAAACATCAGCGATCACCCTCGGCCTGACCCGCATCATGATCGGCGTCCAACTAGTCATTGCGGGCTACCAGCTTCCGGCCAAGTATCAGCTCCTCCGATGGAAGGAGATGGCCCTGTGCTTGCTCCCTATCATGACCATCATGTGGCTCTGCACGACGCTGTGCATGTTGGCGACGGTACCGAATCTTAGCCTCCTGTCGGCGCTAGTCATTGCTAGTTGTGTGACTTGCACAGACCCGATCCTCAGTCAGGCCATTGCCAAGGGTCCTTTCGCGGACAAGTTTGTGGCTCGTGATCTGCGTGAGATTATCTCGAGCGAAGCAGGCGCCAACGACGGGTTTGGTTTCCCTTTCCTGATGTTGGCTGTGTACTTGATGAGGCATGCCAATGGCGATGGTTCTTCTGGTGGACATGGCGCGGTGGCGGCGGCAGAGGTGGCCGCTCGGAGTGCGGAAGGAGTGGGCAGGCTCGGTGGAGGCGTCGGCGTCGCGATCGGAAACTGGGTGGTAGAGACGTGGCTGTACATTGTGCTTATGTCTGTCGCGATTGGTGTTCTAGTTGGGTTCGGGGCTGGAAAGGCTCTCAAGTTTGCTCTACACAGGTGTGTCTCAACTCCAGAAGCCGCTCTTCCTGTGCCAGGACTCGGTGGTTAGACCAGGTTCATCTTGCTGACACGTAACAGGAAATGGGTTGACTCGGAGTCTTACCTCCTCTACCCTACCGCTCTGGGCCTCTTCCTTGTAGGCATCTGCGGCATGCTCGGCACCGACGACCTGCTCGCCTGCTTTGTCGCTGGCAACGCCATGAACTGGGACGGCGAGTTTCTCCGCGAGACCGAAGCGCGCCATGACGAGGTCAACTCTTGCATGGACGTCTTGCTCAACTTTGGCGGCTTCATGTACATCGGTACCATTATGCCGTGGAGCGAGTTCCACCAGCCCGACATCACCGGCCTGACGTGGGGACGCCTGGTCGGCCTTGGCTTCCTCGTCCTCCTCTTCCGCCGTATCCCCGCCATCCTTGGCATGTACAAGTTGATGCCAAAGGTGTGCAAGAACTACCAGGAGGCCTTCTTTATGGGTTACTTTGGTCCAATCGGTGCCGGCGCTGTGTTCTACGTTGAGCACACCCGCCACTTGTACCCCGAGCTGGGCCATGGCGACGAGGAGGAGACCCACCTCGTGCGCGTCATGATTCCCGTTGTGTATTTCCTCGTCTTGTTCTCGATCGTGGTGCACGGCTTGTCGATTCCGGGGCTCAACTTGATCTACAAGTTTTGCGGGGTCAAGCCGATTATGGACGACGCGGTCGTGGTGCGTCGCAAGTCTGTTCGGGTGCCGACGCCTGTCAATGCCGAGGTGAACGACAATAAGACGTTTGTCGCGTACAACCGCTTCTCAAGGCCGCGCTATTCGAGCCGGGCGAGCTGCCAATTGTCGAGGAGCGCAACAGTGGGAACGTTGCAGCATGACGGCGGTCGGGCGGCGACGCCTGATTCGGTCGAGCTTGGGAAGGAGATGAGTTTGCCGGGCAGTCAGAGCAATCGCGCTATACGCTTCAGTCAGAACAGATTCTAAATAGAGGTAAGGAAGGGAGCGAAGGATAGGGGAGGCTTCTTGTTCCAATTACGTACAGTTAGCGAAATAGATGGCTCTTGCAAGGCAAACAAGCGTGTCAAGTTATGATTGAAAGAGAATCGCGAGAACGTTGGAATGACGAGATTGATTCCTTCGTCGGATTGGATACCTATGCAAACAACTGAAGTGACGCTGAGGTGTTGCCGCCTGCTTCCCGGCAAAGTCCCGGCCGGCAACTGTTGCCAGTCTTGGCGGAGATTTCGCAGCACCGACACCCCGGCAGGCAACATCAATGTTCCAAATCCTCGACGGTTCGTGATTCATGGGAGAAACTTCACCAAGCATTAAAAAACACTAGTAGAATAGAAAGGGATCAATGCTGTCGTATCCTTTTGAAAACGCTACCAGCTCTGCACCATCCAGTCATTGCACCATCGTCCAGCTGCATTCGGGGACCACGAGTACCTAGAATCCTGACCCCAACCCTCACCCTAACCATAACCACCCTGACCCTAACCTTAACCTCAAGTCAAAAACAAACACTAACAAAAATATCAATATCTAATGATATCCAATCCAATCCACCACTGTGTGTCTAGCGGTATCAACTTTGGCTTTATATGCTGCTCATGATACCCAATAGACATTGCAATCTCCTAAAGTCCCGCTCAATGTCGTGTTCTATTTTACGCATCTCGTTCCACAGCGCATAGTCGCTCCGAAGCTGGGAAACTTTGCTAGCTATGTCATTCAACCGAAGTCGAGCGGTTGCGGACCAAATAATGTTATTAAAGGCAATGTCCATCTCGAAAGTTCGGGGTCCGGCGGTCCTAATCGTTGTCGTTGACTGTTGAGTACGAGTCAGACAGCTCAGACTGTTAGACTCAGAGTGGCACTCACCCTGTCCTGCCAAGCTGATAAGCTATCAGCCTTATAAGTGTATAACGACCATTGGTCCCTGTCGACTTCCTTTTTCTATTCACGCATCTTGTGTTTCATAATACCAACCGAACATATCAGCCACCCGAAAATGAAATGTTGCAAGGGGACCTTGATGGCTCTGTTTGCAACATTCGTTGGACATTCATTCTCTAGATGGATGATGTTTGCCAGCTTCATTAAGACTTCTGAATGTCTTCGAACCCTTGAAGTATGAATGACCGAGCCATACAACAACCGAAGTGCATCATGGCCAACTCTAACACCGCGTGGACGGCACGCAGAGGTTCGATATAAAGAGAGGTCATTCCTCCCAAAACCCACCCGAACAACAAACACACTCAACAGAACACAGTTCAGACTTTCAGCAGTTCCAGACCCCTAAAACAAAACCAATCGTGAAACAACACCGACACGAATACTACCGTCCTAACCACCGCTAAGATGTCCAACTCCAAGGTTCCTACTATTAAGAGAAACTGCGCCACCCCGGACCTCCCTTCCTTGATCCAAGAAACCATCGACAACCCACTGCCGTTCTCTGCCACACACCAGAACCCCCGATACCATGGACGTGTCGCGGTCAACACGATACCCACTGGCCTGAAAACAGCCGCCCGCCAGGTTTCCGAACAGCTCCAGCGCTGGTATGATGCTCACAAAGGGAAATACTCGTCGGCAACTCTCGAGACATTGAAAGAGCTGGAAAAGCAGGTGCAAGATCTTTGCGAGGCCAGATGGAGCGGTGTTATCCCGATCCGCTCAGGTGATGGTGCCAAGATTCTTTGCATTCTGGCGCAGTTGAAGGCCATGAGGGACTATATGGATAAAGTTGACGACATGGAAAAGGACTGGGTGTGGGTTGAATACCCTAATGCAAAAAGTCAACCTCTAGAAACGGATACTGATGGGGAGTACGTGGTTGTTGAGAAGAACGGGGAGGAAGATGTGAACGGAGTGAAAGATATTGGTGAGCAGGGCTTGCTCGCCACCGTGCAGATGTACCTGAGGGCTTTGACAGTCCATTAGGGACTTCACAAGGTGTTATCTGGAAGAACTGGCCTGAGTTGACGGTATTGTCATTTGGCGGGAAAGAAGGACAATCTGCCAATTGAAGGAAATGCCAAATGAAGACGGGAGTAAAGTTCGTGGAAGAGAGGGAGCAGAAAATCATTCGAAGTGGTGACAGTTGATTAGACCTTGTCATCGCTGGTATCTATAGAAGGGAATATAAACCGCCAGTTCGTAGCGGACACATCCGTCAAGTTCTCACTTGTGAACAACGGCAGTGTTGAGCGTCGCATGGCCATGACAGAACCTCATGTTCCATTCAGGTACTCACACCTGTCCATATTACCATCCATGTTGTTTCTCGCACCTGTCCATATTACCATCCATGTTGTTTCCCCACCATTTCTTTGCAGTAAGTCCAGTCAGTAAACAAACATCGATAAGAAAAACGGGGATGTATTGGAAGTTAGAAAGTAGGTACTCACTGGGAAGTCTCTGGCTTTGCCACTGCCGCCCGCCACTGCAAAGGTGAGAATGAAGATGATCAAGGAACAACCACCGGCTACGGCCGCCGCAAAAATGTTGTTCCACTTGGCGAACAGCACCGGCTTGTAACGACGGAGATAACCCTGAGCGAAGAAGCCAAACACAAAGTATGCCAAAAGCGAAGAGTTGATACCGACAGACAACCAACCGAGCCAAGTGCAGATGATAAATGTGTTGAAGTAGTTGAGCTTGAGTTGAGGGAAGTACTTGTGGGCTGGATATTGCATCTGTTAGTATCAAGGACTTGATCGCCCATTTGGGGATAATTTGGCTGACTGACCGATCCAAAATGGCAGTGGGGCAAAGATTCCGAAGAACAGCCCCATTGGCACCATCCAGTACGTTCCGTGACGTCCGCTGTGGTACCTGGTGTCAGCACACATCTCAGACATGTGAAGTTTGTGAACACGATCAGACTCAACTTACAAAATCTCATTAGCCGCACCTCCCCAAGCCACCGCCTGCGCATTGTAGGTTTGTACATTCTGACCAGACCAAATGTTGGTGCCCTGAACGGACAACAGAATCTCACGCCGATTATCCACAATACTGTTCATCATGACCCAGTTGAACASTGAGCCAGCACATGTTCCAAGGTTCTGCGCAAGAAAGGTTGCTCTGGGTGGGAGCTTCGCATATTGTGCCAACTTGAGATCGCCCAACATCTGGATGGCTTGCACCAGGGCATTGGACCCATAGAGGGTRAACATCATGTTCGCTACCGGTCTGCGAGGAACCATGTAAGCACCAATCATCTGGACCGCACTTGTAGGTTGATAGTAGAACCCAACAATGCCATACATGCACGCAAAGAAAATGGTCAAGATCCAGGCCAGAAGGACGGCAAGGAGGAAGGCCCACCAGGGAAGACCAGTCTTTTGCTGGTAACAGCAGATGAGGCCAATCAAGATTGAGATGGCGAGGATGCTGAAATACCAAAAGGATGGCACCTCCTTGTAGGCACGCATGGCGGCGTAATGGGGGTCCCCTTCGGTGCCGGGATATTCTTTGCGAGGGGTGTCTGCGTCAGAGGTGAAGCTCTTCCGGAAGGATGAATGGTGCCATGTCCTGACTTTCTTGATRTTTTGCTTCAAAGCTGAAGGCCGGAAAGGAGTGAAGATGAACTTGACGTCATGCCAGTTCCAAAGCAGGACATGTACCACAGCTGCCGTAATGCCCATGTTCTTCAACAGCAAACTCAAAGCTTTACTAGTAGCAAACCTGGGAAGCCCATAGGCCTGCAAAGCAGCTGGATCCACCTCGTTGTCTGGGCCCAGGATCTGTGTCTGGTCATAGAGGGTCCCATTGGAAGTGAACAAAGACTGCGCCATGAAGGGGAATTTCTTGGCATCCCAGAGATTGTAGTAGTAAGCGCCCACGGTCAAAGCAATACAACCGATGTAGCCGATGAGTTGGTTGACCAATGTACTCAACGGCAGAGTAAACTCTTTTTCTCCGATGTACTGCCAGTCCATGCACCAGCTAAGGAAGCCCATGCCCTCGTTTCCATTGGATCCTCCGAACAGGCGCGTGAAGAAGGCCGAGTTCTGGTTGGCGAGACAGAAGATGGAAATTCCAGTGGTGAGAGGAAACATCCATTGAGGCACAATCTCCCAGACCATGACAGCCAAGCAGATGCACCAGAAGATTTTAAGTCGTTTCTTCGCGAGTTCCTTGTTCAAGTGCATCGACTGGAATAGTGCGGCATTTGGAAGCTGTGATGGCCAGACAAATTTGGTGGGGTAGATGAAAGCTTTGCGTATGCCACCGAGAAGGCCATACCCAATGCACTGCGAGGAGAACAGCATGAAGATGGCCGACGCTGCGTTTGGCTGATGACCGTAGTATAGAGACTGGGCGGCAAGTTGTTCGGTTCCGAGGGCACAGGTGGCGGCAGAGCTGGCCATAATAACGATGAAAACGTGTTCCTTCTGGGTGAACGGTCCCGGGTTGAGGAAACGGCCAACAGCACCCCAGCGAGGGATCAAGACAGTGGCCTCTCCAAGACAGTAGGCGATCATGATCAGAAACACGATGCTCACGTTGACCGTTTGTGGCTTGAAGTAGAAGATCTCGGCGAGAACAGCACCAAAGGCCGACAAGCCTAGCCCAAGGACGAAGGCTCGGAAGGTATAGATTCTCTCGGTCGGGTCATCGGAAGTGTCGAGGGTCTTGGTAACCAGCTGTAGAGGTGTGTCGAGTGTAGTGTCTGCGTTGATTTCTGAGTGAATCGTTTGTCAGTTCAAGATCACAACCAGGGACACCTATGAGAGGGGCTCACCAGCAGACTCGGCATCAATGCTACCATCTTTCGCTATGGCAGCGGTCTTGGTTTCAATACCATCGGTAGAACTGGTTGGTGCCGCATATAGGATGTCGTGCTTCTCGTTCAGTTCGCGCAGGTCACCGGCTGGTGCGGGCTTGCTTTCCACGGTACCGTCCATGGTCACTGGCAAGGAACTTGTTGCGCGTGGCCAAAGGAAACGAGGAAATGGACGAGGAGTTCTACCGCTTTTTCCCAGTCGTAAGAGATTTACCAAAGCCGCTAGCTAGGAAGATGAGGGAATCCCATTAGACTGATTCCTCATATGCAGCTAATCCCGCCGTGCATATGCTTCTTTCTCGCCAAAACTGTGTTCAGTAAATCTCTTACGACTGGGAAAAAATACCGGCGTGTCATCGTTAAGGACAGAGATGCCCGGAGGCCAATGTCTCGCGCAATTGTTCGATTGATAGACGATCCCGGTTGCCGTGGTTCTACCTGCCGTTTCAGTCGACGTCCCGCGGGGTCGCTCATCGGCGGTTCGTGCATCGACATGGCAGGAGCTGCGTTGCATGCAGGGATGCCACCTCTGGCAATAACGGATTATTAGCCGTAGACGGGCAAGAGTTGCACCAAGGCTGAAATAAGCTTTTGGGCTGCATTTTGCGGTCCACATCGCTCGCTCGCGAACCAACGAACTGATTAAAGGCCGAGGTTTGTTGGGGCCGGAGAAGCGCCAAAGGATCCACTTTGCTCCGAGAGGGCCCACCTTTCCCGGCCATCCCCCGCTTCCGTACGGCCGGACAGTTGAACAAGGAAGAAGAGTGTCTGCCTGGCAATGTTGCCAAAGTGGGTCCGGATTGAGATGTTGTCATTGATGAGGATCAGCAACGGAGACAGGATGAAGGCGTCATTGACTTGAGGCTCAACGGGTAGCTACGCGGGCGGAAGCCAATGCCGGCAGAAAGGCGGAGCGGAATGAGACCAGATAACGGGTATCGGCGCCGGTGTTCCGGGAAGAGGCCGGATGACGGGAATCCACGTCTGAAAACGCGGCATTAAACTGGCGGTTTAATGAATCTGTGTGATTTGGTGTTTGGCATGCTGAAAAGGCAGAGAGAGAGAGAGAGGAAGTGTCTAGATGAAATTTAGAAAATAGGAGAGATTAGATGTAGCTGCTTTTTTCGTGAAGCGCTGGAAACGTCGCGAGTTTGACCGAGTAAGACGCGAGAATGTCTAATGTTAACTACTTTTTTATCCGGAAAGTGTCGAAACTGCGCGGTTTTGACCGAGTAAACTGCGAAAAGGTTTAGGCGTTTGGTAACTGCTTTTTTATTTAGAAAGAGTTAAAAACGCGGCTAAGCTTTAATTAGGATAAACTTCTAGAATCTTAGGGGAGTACTCGTCGGTTAGGTTAATACAACGATAAGGATAACTCAAGTTGCTAAGTTAAGTTTAAGTAATTAAATAAATACAATTGACACGGGAATAGATGCCCGATGGCTGGATTCCCTAAGAAGACTTTGTATTGAGGTATTCTAGTTAGGAAAGATGATAATTCTAAGAAGAGGAAGCTTAGGAAGCTAGGCTATATCCAGGTTATATATTGGGTAGGCGACAAAGGTCCGGAAGACCTTTGTTAGAGCCTGGTATTTACCGGACTTCTACGAACTAATTAGACTATTCTACAAGATGTTAGAAGACCTTAGAATCTAGAGTTTCTTGTATTAAGTGCCGTATAATAAAAGAAAAGCTATCGTCCTCGATGGTCCTAAATATTCAAGTGTCTAACAAGTTCCTAATATCCTCCGATAAATCTGTCCAAAGTTACTCCTCCTCCAAACCTACTATTCTTATCGGGATGCTTCGGAACGCATTTATATTTAGCGGGTATAGAGAGAAAAAGTCCGTTCGAATTTAGGGAGGCGAATAATATTGAAAGGTAGAAATCACGTTAAAAATACGAGGGCATAAAAGTCTATAAGTTAGTTGAAAGGAAAAAGAATAATAAAGTTCACTATAGAAGGTAATAACTAGCTGCCTAAAAGAATAGCTAGCTAATAAGAAGTTAGTAGAGGTATTAAAGCTAAAAAGGGGTGTCAAGGAGCTATCAACCTTGTTAGCGGGTATAAGAAAGTAAAAAAAGAAATATTGAATGAGAGGGCAATTAAACGTGCCAAAAGTACTAACGAAAAGAGAGGGCAATTCAAAGTGCTAAAAACGCTAAAAAATCTAGGGTCTTTTATTAATGCCTATATAAATAACAAAGACTATTAGAAGGTTAGCACGAACTATAAAGAGGTAATACGAAGTACTACGGGCTATTAAATATAAACTATTAGCTTAATAGCAAGGTCGCTATTTTAGTATAATAGTTAAGAGAGGTAGTAGAAGTTAGGGTTAGGGTTAGGGTTAGGGTTAGGGTTAGGGTTAGGGTTAGGGTTAGGGTTAGGGTTAGGGTTAGGGTTAGGGTTAGGGTTAGGGTTAGGG
>RANZ01000540.1:0-40163 GCA_009805285.1 Neurospora terricola FGSC 1889 | reverse complement strand
GCTCCGCCGCTGCCACCACTTCCGCTCCCGCTGTTGTGTCCAGCTCCGCCGCTGCCACCACCCTCGCCCCCAGCTCTACCGTCCCCGCTCCCTCCAGCAACGGCACCGTCTCGGGCGCTCCCCCCGTCTCTTCCTCCCCCATGTATGCTGGCGCCGCCGCTGCCGGCTACATCGGCAGCTTCGGTGTCGCTGCTCTTGCTGCCCTTGCTGCTTTCTAAATTATCCGTCCTTGATGGGTAATCTGTCAAAGTTGTAACGATGGTGGGAAAGAAGATGGATGGAATGAAGGCTGGGTGGTTGGATGATACCTTTACGACGAAAAGGAAATGTTGTATGAAGCTGTTATGTGTACAATGGATGTTGTGTCGGGAAACTTGAAACGTAACTAATTAACTACTGGTTCGGTGGGTAAAACAGAACCACACCTCCATATACGACACCCTACCTTGGGGAAATATCCCTAGGGCAGTTCAAAAATTTCTCGTCCGCCGAAGAGTGAAAAAGTCCAATCAGCAAAGAGAGGGTGCAGAGGAATATGACACCCGCTATCTTCGGTTTTAAGGAGAGTCATCCTGATTATAAAGGTACCATCACCTATGTTTGAATACATGGAAATAAATCCCCTTGCCATGTATTCAAACATCTCCTTGATGGGACCTTTATGATGACTCTTTTTGCTATCGAAGGTAGCAGGGGTGTCATATTTCTCCGCTTCCTCTCTTTGCTGATTGAACTACACTGTCTCTTTTCTTTCTCGCGAGAGAGAGCGAGAGGCGGTTGGAGGTTGGATTCAGGAACAGTTAATTTGGAACTTTCACTTCAATTTTCTTTCTCGGCTTCTCTTTGCTTGCGCCAGTGAGTGAGTTGAGGTTGAGAAATATTTAATATGATTTATTCTACCAAACTTGATTTAAAGTGCAAGTGATTTTGATGCGAATTGCGAATGCTGAAGCTCGATTTTAGTTGCCTAGAAACCAGCATCAAGAAACCAAGCCATAAACCTGGTGTTTCGATTCATGAATCATGAATCATGAACAAGCCCCGGCGACGTTTCAAACCGTCTCAATACCACAGCTGTCATAAGATGAGCGACTCAAGTCAAGGTCAACTCGGACTCGGTTGAACCATGTTCATTTCTGCCCCATGTTCATCTCTCTCACCCACCCGTCTGAGCCACATGCATCCTTCCAAGGCAATGCGTCCAAAATGCACGGCGGCTACGCCGGCCTCTGCGGCTCAATGCCGCCTTTTCCTCCGCCCCCTGTCAGCAGCCATTCATGTCAGGGTTGTTAGGCCCACACGGAAAGCCATGTAAGGCAGGTCGGCCGACGATGTCAGGTTGTTGTTGGTCGTGCATCTTTGGGCGCTGAGTGGTCGGTCGGTGACGCATTTAATTTTTTTCTGCTCGCTTCTTTCCTGCCATTCGGATACAATGGACTTGACAGTAATGGAAACCGAAGCGAATTATTGGATGAACGAATAGTACCTACGCATTCGTCTCTTCTGACAGAGGCGAGGAGAGTTCCAATAAGTTGGTGCAATTTCATGACCGACGAGAGAGAGAGGAAACATTGGATGTTACACATCGCCTGGGTGCTCAGCCACAAAGGCGTTACGATTGGGTTCATTTTGGGGAGGTGAAAGATCTTGGTACCTATCGAATTTCTGCTTTTGAGATTGTACATATGCGTGCATAAGGATGCATAGTAGGATGCATCGGAATCATTTGACGACGAGTGGAATTTACGAAGTTTACGAAGTGGTATTGGTTACCTAATGGGGCAGGTGCATTAAATGGGTTGTGGTTGTGGTCAAGAGCTTTCGAACGGCTGCGGTCAGGAAATTGTGTGCGTTTGTGCACAGTGAACAAGACAAGCAGAATCCAAAGTTGCGAGCAATAAACCAAATGGCAACATCGATTTGGCTGGTTGATGGTTGAGAATTGAAGGTAATTGAGGCTGAGTGACCCTTTAACTCGGAGAAAAAGTTGTATCACCCACCCACCATCGCCGCATCGCCAATGTCGGCAGCAGTGATTGAGGACCGAGTATATTTCACCGAGCTTGAGCTACCTACCACAAACAGCTACCGAAAAGCTGCCTCCAGTCCGACCGAAGAAGAGGTGTCGTCGTAAGCTCAACAACCCGCGGCAGAGGGGAACAAAGACAATGGGCCTCCGTTGAATGTCGATCAGTCCCACCAGACCACCTGTCTCACCAAATTCGTCCAACGCCACCGACGAGCCACAAAGCCATCGCCTGCGATGACGTACACACGGCTTTCCCAACATTGTGCGCCGCATATGTCGGCTTACCGGGCAGGCGGGATGCACAAATGTGCTCTATTTTAGGGGTTTGCAGGATTCAGTAAGCCTCGGGTGGCGTTGTGGACATTTGATCTTGACCTTGAACAAAGGGAAGCATATGAAGACAGACGGACTGGGATCGATGCATTCGCTGGAATGGAAATCGTTTGGATTGGGAAGAAGGATTGAGACAATTGGACGGATGTGGCTTGTGGCGTTTCTGGGGAAGTTCATTGGGAAGTTGGGAAGTTTGATGCTTTGGGAATGTTCTCCGTCAATCTCATCAATGCCCATGTGCAGATTGCAGAGGCAGTAATGACACGAATTGAAGTGCAGTTGAACCGTTAAGAGCCGCTCCAAGATCTTGCAGCCAGCGAAAGGACTTCACTTTCAGCACAGATATCCGCAAACGTGCATCCAGTCCCTCGCATTCAATCACCAAAAGTCCCAATAGCCCGGTTCTCTTCAGGCTATTACCATACTCTCCTTCCATCTGCTACGCAGTAATTTCCATAACCACCAGTTGCGGAAGGTGATGTCACATTCAACATCCCAGACGGGTAGATGGACAGCTTCGATTCGATGCATGACAAGCGCCAGACGGGAAGTATAGAAAAGGGGCAATGCTATAGCGCCAATATAGGGATGTGCAGTAGTGTCCACTAAAGATGGCGAGGACAGGAAGAAGTGAACGGAAAGGAGAAGATGGTACCCTATTATGTAATTCGCGACGGTGAAGTGTTCACAGGCCGTCGAGATGGTTGCGGGACACAAATGCCACGCAGAAAGTGATTTGCGCAGGATGCGGATGGGAGAAGGAGCATTGCTGAATGGACAGGGAAATGCGAGAGACGGAAAGTAGCGGCAGGCAAAGTGCATCGACCGGCTGGCCGGGTTTAATGCGGCGATATGCATGAGGCGTTTTGACCGTTAAAGACGACAGCCGAGGAAGGAACGACAGACGGCGAGATGGAGACGCTGGACATCATGACTGCAAGCGGCTGAATAAGCAGACAAAAGTCCAGAGAAAACACCACGAACCTTTTTGGAAGCTTTTGACGGCTATTGTTCGTGTCATTCTCAAAATTCATATTCCCTAGTTTGCGGGGGGGAAAAAGAAGAAACGAGAGTGAAGGTTCATCACCTTCGGGTGGTTGTTCAAGGCTGCTGGGATCTAAAAGATGAACAATGCTGATTTATAACGAATTTTGGCACTGCACGTACGCGAGAGGACAAAAATAAGGATTTGCCAATGAAGACCAGAAAGAAAGCAAAGCGAAAGGACCTGAAAGGGATGAACCACTTGATGAAGAGTGGGAAAGAAGCTGCTAAATGGACGGTCCACGGAGAAGGTGAAGATGACAAACAGCGACGCAGATGAGCAAGAACTGAATCTGAGGGTAAGACGGCTATACGCCTCGATGCTTCTGTTTGTTCCTTGACGTGAGATGTATGTACTAGAGGTTGAGTAGATGGCCCAGTGAGCTACAAACCCCCCCAAAAGACAAAGGAGTATGTAATCACATAAGATCGATTACACCTTCATTACTCTGGTAGAGACTTCCCCGTGGACTTAAAGCAGCCATACAGAACAACAACAACAACAACACGGGAGGCACCCATCAGATCATGAAGAAACATCTCTTACCGTTTGCAACCACCAAGAGATTCAGTGCTAGCAATGTCCAGTGCCTCTACTCACCACATTGCAACTTTACATACCTGTATTTAACGAACGGGTAGTATCAACGCGAGCTGCTATGATGTCGGAGACATGAAATTTTCTCAGACCAACCCTTGGAGATTACGAGTTGAGAATGAAAAGACGTGACTTTCAACATAGAGTTTGCAATTAATGACAGACACTCGACCATTGCATTACCATTAGCTGGATTCGTATACCAAACACGTCAGTCATAGAATCAATAGAGTATTGGAGTTACTTTTGACGTTGTATATTTCACGCGTTGAGAGACATTGGACTAGCGGCAGTTGTGAAATCAGCATCGATGGGTAGAGTACCCGTCCCCCACGTAACGATTGACAGTGACACATGATGTGATTCAACCCCCAGAAGTCGTCATCAACGGTTTCCCGTCCGGGGTCTTTAGTGTAAATGACTATCTCTACCTCTGAGCATTGACTGGACCGGATGAAACTCCGACCTAAAGTCAGCCTCTTCGGTATCGGTACCCGTACGACAACGGTGGCTTGCAACCACCCAAGCTCAGCCGAATTGAGGCATATCGGGACATTGGCACGTTAGCACGGAGCTGACCGAACGCAGGAGATGATCGGAGCTGCATCAAGGAAGTAGAAAAACTTGGGTGTTTGAGGCTTTGAGCTGTGAGCCGTGAAACAAAGGCCTATTGACGATTAAGTATTGCAGTATATATAGGTATAAAAAGGATTGCTCCCCTTCGTTCACATTGTGTTTCCACAACGTGAAACTTTCGCTTGGCTTCAGGAGTTCTACTACACCACATTCACAGTCACATATGCAGCGTTAATTATGGGATCAATGAAGATGAAGAGAAAAACAAACAAGGACTGGTCCGTTCGGATTATCATACTACGCTAGGTACATCTTTTCCCGACTCAACTGCCGTCAACACATCAGGCCAGCGAGACAAAAGCCCACATCATCCACGACGAGCATCCAGATCCGCAACCGACAATGCGCTTTCTTCCATAGACATATCCACAGACTGAGAACCTATCGACAACCGACCAGACACGAACACTCAAGCGGTCAAGCGCACCAGCTTAGCAACCATCCCAGCAGCCATCCATCGAGGACAAACGAACGGAAGACCGATCCAAAGCAGACCGGGCAACAGACAGCACTCAAACAAGCACAAGCAGAACAAACAGACAACAGACGTCGGAGCCTAGAGTGGACAGACAAGCTGAGTAGAGCGGAAAGAAAGCTCAACGATCGCTAGGGCTACCAGGATCTTTCGAGCTTCCCTCAGCACTACCCGTGCCAGCACTGTCTCCGGCAGACCTCACGCTGCTACGACCCGAGTCAACACCGGAACCCAACGCTGAACCTGAAACAGATCCCGAGCCAACAGAGACAACGGCAGACCCGGTACCCGAGCCGGAGCCGGAGCCGGATCCCAGGGCAGTACCACTGGTAAATCCGTTAGATCCGTTGCTCAAACCACCGCCGATGGGGCCGAAGGTTCCGTTGTTGCCGGCGAGTCGCTGCTGACGAGTGGGGAAGCCGAAACCGGGCGGTGCTCCGCGCATCGAACCCGGGGTGCCGAAGATGGTGTTCGCGTTGCTGTGCTGATGTTGATGACTCTGACCGTAGCTTAGTGCAAGTCTTTCGCGTTCGAGTCTCTCGCGCTCATCTTCATCTGTTGACTCGGTGAATCCTGAGATGTCACTAAGCATCGACGAGGATCTGCCTCTTGCCTTGCGCTGCTGGGCAGGGGTGCCAATAACTGCTTGCTGAGTCTGCTGTTGCTGCTGGAGAGGATTGCTGAATGGTCCTCCGATCGGCGGCGGGGGAAGAAGAGCTGCTGAACCAGTCTGGGGGCCTAGAGACGAGGAACCAGAAGCTGCTGCGGTGGCTGCCGGCCAGAGGGTCTGAGCCGGTGCGTTGGCGAAAGTGCTATTGACAGCTGCTGCTGCGGCGGTAGCACCAACAGGAGGCATTCCCCAGCCGGTGCTAGCATTGGTAGCTTGCGGGTATTGACCGCCAGCAACAGCTGCCGCATGGCCATATGCCATATCCTCCTGCACACTAGACAGATACGCGTGAATCTGGTTGCTCATGTCGCTGATCTGTGCCTGCTTCGCAATGTTCATGCTTCTCACAGAATTGATGCGATCAGTGAGATGCCTCTCAGCCGTGGCAATGTCCGCTTCAAGCGTGGCGCGGTTCTGGCGCCGGCGTTCAGCTTCACCAAGGCCCTGAGCATTGGCATCCGTAATGCGCTTGTGCTCTTCCTTGACCTTGTTGATGCGGGATTCGATCTTCTTTTGCTTGGCTTGCAGGCTGGTTTGTTCGTCTTTGAGGACCTTGACCTCGGACTCGAGCGTGGCTTTGAAGCTCTTGAATGCAGAGCGGGCTTCCTCATAGCGAGCCTTCTCTGACTTCCAAGTGTTCTGTTTGGACCGGTATTCTGCAAGGAGCTCCTCGGGGATGGCTTCAAGTTCCTTTAGTTCGGCTTCCAGCTGCGCGATCGACTCCTCGGCTCGCTTCTCCTGGATTTTGTTCTGGGCCACCTTCTGCTTGAGCTTGTCGTCATCACCTCCCGCTGACTGGACAGCTGCCGTGAGTTTCTCGATCTCTTTCTTGGCAGCGTTCACTCTACGGTTGTTTTCCTTGCGCGCAGCCTTGAGTCGGGCCTTCTCGTCAGCCAGCTTGATCTCGGCAGCCGCAATCGAAGCCCTCAGGGTAGTAACCGGAGAGTCGTGGCGAACGTTATTAACGCGCTGGTTATTAGGTGCTGCCTTTGCGGGTGCCTCGGGATCCCTACTCTTAGCCTGGACGGTCCTGACATTGGCCTTGTAAATAACCTGGTCGGTTCGAGTGCTAACAAATTCGCATGCATAGTTGGATAAGGGGGTAAGTCCATAGATGTCGCCTGTCCAACGGGTGCCTTGGTGCTTGTCTTCTTCGGTGCCTTCGATAGGAATGATGCGTGTCGGTTGCCATTTCGCGTTGTTAACTCTGACATAAAAGGGCTTGGCGATGCTGACGCCAGGGGTTCCAGCCTCGTCAACGGTTTCGTCATCAGGAAAGTCGGGAAAATAACTAGTGTTGAAGCAGACTTCGTCGCTGCCGATGTAACAAATCCAAATCTGTTCCGGCTGTGTATTAAACGGCGCGTTCCCTAAGTTGTGGATATCCGTAGCGTTGCTACCAGCTGATTCGGAAGCCGCATGGGAAAGCTCATACTCCTTCACCATAACAATTTTTGTACTCGCCAGGGCGGCCCACAGAGGCTGTCGTATCCTAACTTGGGCGCTCTGCTTTCGTCTCTTCTTGTTCGAAACAGTACCCGAACTTGTTTGCAGATGGGCGTCGCTATCGGCTGCCATCAGCGCCGCGTCGGAGCAGCTGTCCGAAAACGAAACCGTCTTGCCGGCCTCCGGATCCAGTTGACTCTGTAACTGCAAGTCTCGTCTTTCCCTGCGTAGATACCACTCCCGAATGTACCGTACCAGCCCCTGTGTAAGAATATGTATAGCCAAAACGCTTCTCACCCAGCCATATGGACCCTTTTTCTCGAAAGCTCGTGCGGTATGTTCGGTAGGATCACCATGACTGGTCGGAAAGAAGCGATTCGTGCCAAAGAGGGTACTCAAATGGGTGAGACCATTCCACCTAGCCTGTCTCGTCCATTGGGAAGCCCCAATGATGGCGACGCAGAGGAAGATGCTGTTTGACGTGCTAGTTCTTGAGCTTCCGCCTCCTCCGAGGGTAAGGGATATGACAACCTGGGCTAAATCCAATATGAACTGCTGCATGGGACCCCATAGGAACAGCCATATACCCAACACAGCCACGTCCATACAGACCAGCGTGGTGAGCGAGGGTGTGCCCTGGTTCCCATCGAAGATATCGGCAATGGTCAACCCGGAACTAGTAGTAACGGGAGGGACAAAGGTCAAGAGGGTGAAGAGCATGTAGACAATGGCGAGGAAAGCCGGAGACAACTGCATCAGGATGATGAGGATGGCGATGGTATCGTAAATCGGGCAGGACTTGAGTACGGTCAGGGCATATTCGACGGGACCGGGGTCACGGTGAACGTTTGTGTTCTTGGCGTCGTTCACGTTGATCTGACGGTGGTTCTCCTCGTGGGCGGACTGCAGGGGCGGGAAGGCGAGCGACTCGGCGGACTCTGACTCGGAGTAGGCGCCGCCCAGGGAGCCGCGGCGCAGAGACTCGGCGGCCATGGTGTTGTTGTTGTCGTCGTCGGGCAGGGCGGGGAAAGCATTGGCAGCAGTCGTGTTGTTGTTGTTGTTGTTGTTGTTTTGTTGGGGGACGGCTGCGGTGGGGACAGCATTATCGACGACAGCAGCAGTAGGACGTTGATCGAGGGCGGCGAGCTGCTGGTGACTCTTTTGCTGCTTGGGAATGCGCTTGCCCGGGCCTACAAGGCCACCTTCATGTCTCGTGTCGCGCTGGTTGTTCGCACCCTGCTGTCGCTTTGCTGATTGTGACGCGCGAGGCATACGCCTATGCCGACTCAGAAGCGTGTTCTGAGCCAGCCGGGATACCGGTCGGGGACTGGAAATGTCGACGTGGTCGTGGTCAAGGTCGGGACCGAAGGGGTTCTCTCTCGCTGGACGACTACCTCGTGCTCGTGCCTGAGCCTCCCTCGGCGGACTGGCGTGGCCTGCTGTGGGGGAGCGGTCGCCAAGGCCAGGAAGACAGATGGAACTCGAGATCGGGTGGGAAGGGCATAAAGGTGGACCGCAGTCTGTGATGGGCGGAATCGCTATATGCTTTGGTCTGATTTGCGCATCGGGAAGACGGTCTTTGGGAACCAAGTTGTCGGCTGGCTCTTTTTGAATTTTCGAGCGTGGGCGGAGCTAGTCGGGGGGGCGGATCGACGGCGAGCACAAAGTCTATCGAATATGAAGTCTTTAATGTAGGTGTTGTCGGTACAATGTTGTCTCTTAGCAAGCTGGCGCCGGCCAAGGTGGGATTAAAGGAGAAAAGCGGATTTTTGGATCTGGAGAACAGAGGTTTCCAACAGACCAGACACAGACACGGCACAAGGCGAAGGAACTGTCAAGACTGGAGTGGCAGGCAAGGAAGGAACCAGTGGACAACAAGGGCCTGTCTCCTCCAGTGGACAGGGCAACTCCAGAATGGCAGGCCCGGGCAGACCACAGTCCACAGAGCGAAGTCCACACCCAGAGGACAGTGTGGGACAGTGCTACACGGCAGCCGTGTTTGGCTCAGAGGCTCACAACGCTCTTTCTCTGCCCACGGCTGATGGAACCGTGGATACCGGCGGTGGGGAAGTCGTGTGCCCCAAGAAGCCACGGGGAACCATGTCTTTTGCTGGGGAAGGTACCGTCAAGTCTTTGTCTCTTGCAATTGGACACGTTTGGCAATGCAAGGTACGCGGCAGTACTTGAGTGGGCTAAACACACTACCGCAATCTCCAACCTCAGCTGAAGCCCCGCCAATCTGACACTGTGAGCGGAGTTGTCGCTGGAGGGTCTGAAGACGCCCGGACAACAACATTATTCGAGTCTCTGCAATATAGAGTTGAGATGGAATTGATGAAGAGCACGCCTTCGACTCTTCTGAATACGATCTGCAACGGATATCCGCGTTCCTCAGCCCGTCTCACTTTTCCATTCAACATGAAACAGGCGCAGCATGTCAGTTGCGGCGTGCAGATGATGTTCGTCAGCCGCCACCAGAAGTCTAGGGGATCTATCATGTTGTTGAACCCTTCCATCTGAAATCCCAACAGCCTCTTTGTTGTCTAAAGTTTGATATTCAACGTTGTCGATATCGGGTGCAAGAGAGGAGACGACAGACGACACCCCCCCCATCTTCACATGCAGACGTCAACGAAACTTCCAGCCCCCTTCAGGCCGGCAGCGGGCAGCGGACAGCGGGCATCACTGCAATCATGATTGCCAATCCCGTCTCCGATCCCACAGACCCGACATCAGACATCAGCAAAAAGAAGGCGGGGAAGGAAGCATCAAGCTTGCCCAACCTCCAAAATTCCGATATCGCCAGTCCTATTGCCTTGGAGTTGAGGTCTGGTACAAAGTTGCAACCCCCCACCACCATCTTTCTCCCCTTAGACTAGCACCTCAGATGGCAAAGAGACACAGCATCCTGCCATCTTGATTCCTGGCCCCACCACGCAAGACAAGGGCTTTATATCACTCTCTGCCACTGATGCCACCTTCTAACACCTCCCAACTCTCCAAAACTCACCACCGATACCACCCAGTGAGCCTATAGCATTGACTGGACTAGGTAGGTAGCGGAAAAGCAATGACCACCACAGAAGATCTTGCTGTCGGCATTTGCTCCCGCAACAAGGCTTTTCGATTGGTCAGAAGGGAAAGAAGCAATTTCTTGTCTTTTCATGGTTCACAAGTTCATGCCCTGGGAGGCTCACCTCATCCACACCTTTTGGCTTCGCTTGGTTCTTCTCCACATATCAGCACCTTGTTCCAACTTCCAAGGAAAACACATGGTTGAAAAGGGCTTTTACCGAGCGAGACATATGAAGGATGGATCTCGATCTGATCGATCTGAGGAGTCGTGATGCTTTCCTCTATCAGTCTGTTCATATATATAATATCTTCAGGCACCATAGCCTTCATCCGGAGCAGAGGCCGGCGTTTCATCAAGATTCAGATATGCATTTTCATGGTTTAGAAAATAACCACGATTGCCGGCATTAACCCTGGATGGACCTGGATGGGGTGTGGAGTTTTCAATAACACGCGATGACCCCGATGGGATGCTTTGTGAGCCGGTAGCCGAATGAAGCATCATGTCTCCCGTCGGAAATACATGCTGTTTGTTGATGATATACTAGAGGTAGATAGACATGCTTTTTGAAGGACTAAACGTCGATTTTGATCTACCTCATGATGATGGTCAAGGCTTTTTTTTTTTTGCCGTCTTTTGTCCCAAAAGCTGACCAGTTCCGTCGGATCCCATGCCGAACGACACCCCTCCCCTCCCCTCTCCTCTCCTCTCCTCTCCATCTAGGTAGGTCATCACGACATCACCAGTCCCCCCATTCTCCAATCTTCAATCCCACCCGTCCCTACAAATATCACCTACCTACACCACACCCTCATCCGAACCTTTTGCGGCTACCTATCAGAGCTCTTAACAGCCATGAGTAAAACCCTCCACGAGACTCATCCGCGCCAATCACGGCACAGGTTTGCTGCCGATGATATACCGTACCGGTCATACACAACAACAGAGGTATACTAGCAGGCTCTCATATACAGCATATATTCAACCATCTACCTACCTAATAGGCGTCGAGGTACGCGTACTCCGACCGACTTACCAAGAGCTCCAGGCCTCAGTCCCGTCAAGCTACCCCGCGATTTCTCTTGGAGGAAGGTACGAAGAGGGGGTGACTTCCACTTAAGTACGAGTATGCGGCTGCCTTGGCATTTGGCAAATAACCATCCCATCATCCGGATTCCGCAGAGGAGGGGAAGGAACAACCCCGCCGCTTACGTACTTGTATCGTACCTTACTAAGCTACCTGCTTTCTAGGTAGGTATTAGAGAAATTGTAACAGCCTGGCTGTGATGAGGGGTCAGTCCAGTCGGTAACCAAGATAGTTTGCTCCCGACGAGACAGGTGACGGAGTCCGCTCATATTGACAGTGACTTGTAAGAAGACCGCAGAAGTTGTATGATAGCTGGTAAAAGCGGAGATCAAAGTCCATGATTATGACTCCTATAGAATGTGCCAGTCATCATCATCAACGGCCGAGGTTAGATTGTATCATACTACGCACACCGCAATTTCATCATTACCTACCTACCTAGGTAGTTGTTAGCTGGGTACAGGTCCCGGACATATACATGGAGGTACGTACCTAGATAGCAAGTTGACGTTTCACCAAAAGAGAGTAGGTGGGAAACAAACACTCTGTGACTACCTACATACGTCAGATAATCTTGCCTGCCTGCCTGATAGCCTGCCTGCTACAAGTACCTAGGCAGCCTCTCTTGTGTCATCAGGTTGCAGTATTGACTATTGTGCAATGGCGAAAATGGCGAACGAGTCAAGTTGAAACGCTCGTCTCAACACTTAAAGTACTTGGTTTCGGAGCGAATACATAGGCAGACGTTGTTGGTTTTCCGTTGATTTTTACCTTCATCGGCGTTTCATATCTCTAGGTACCTTACCTTAGTCCCACATGTTGATTCTGATAGTGATCCTACGGTATGTTGATGCTGGGTTAAAGTGAAGTCGATTAGGGGAAGAAGCCAGAGGCAGACACGGAGATCTAATACGTATTGTGAGCTGGTTGGTGATTGCTGTTGCTTATGTTTACCTACTATGAAAAGTTTAGGAGACGAACTAAGAATCTTCGGTGAGTGGAGGAGGACTGGATGTGCAGAAGGAACGCCCTGGACTGTTGTGTCAAATCAAAAAAAAAGCGAGCAACAACAACGCAAGGCAGTAAGTAGAACAAGGCATGTAATGTATCTGAAGGATGGCATTTCTTCGTTTCTTCATCATGTTCTCTTCAGTAAGGCAACAAACAGCAGCAGCAGCAACCAGAACACCAAGTGTATCATCACCCACCGGCCACCCAAATAACCCCCCCGTACCAGTGTGTCTAGTAAACCTAAGCCTCGTCTAAGCCAAAACAAACGTACAGGAAAGCAGAAAGCAACTAAACTAGAATCAAAAGACAAAAGATGTAAAGGCAAGAAGAAATGATCCAAAAATTCGAACCTCAACACCAACCAACATAAATGTACTCTCACCCATCACATACAGAGACAGGAGAGGACAGAGGACAGAAAAGGAAGCAGTATGAAAGAGCAAGAGAGTGAAAGAAAAAACCGCTACCAAAACTACCGCTTCAACTATGGGATAGGCTTTCAAACGTTTCGTTCGTCTGTATGAAAACTGAACTGGAACAAAACATCACAAGAAAAGTTGCATTCATTGCTCCGAAGTAAGTTCCACTTGAAAAACCAAACCTTACTTTCTTCCCAATTCCATTCCTGCATCCGCATCCATCTCTTCCTCTATCGTACGTTATCATCCACATCACATCTACACTTCCAAGCAAATAAACTGTCCGTCCACTCCTTCCACTTCACCCATCATCCTGCTACTTGGAACCAGATCCAAAATCCTGTCCACCATCCTGCTGCTGACCAGAAGAACCGCCACCATGAATAACCCCCTTGACCTTCTCTCCCTTCCTGTGTTTAATCACAAACTCAGCCATAATCTGGATATGATCCGCGGGGAAATGGTAGTTCGGGAAACCAGGCACCCTCTTCAGATGGTTCTGATCCGGGGGACCGAGCAACTCCACCACCTCAAGCGTGTTGGTCGAGTACCAGATATAATCAATGACCTCTTGGAACCCAGGGACATAGTTGGTGAAGGACAGCTCGTCGGGCGTGCCGTTGAGATGGACATACGCGGACCGCATGCTAAACGGATGGGCGACGCCGTCGCGCGTGAAGTTGCCGTACTGGTGGGGGCCGAAATCGGACTGCTCGGGCGTGACGTGGCCCATGGAGAGCAACTCGTAGACGGAGGATTCCTGTGTCGAGTTGTAGTCGCCGCAGACGAGGAGGGGGATGTCCGTGTTGGAGCGGTATTCCTGCGAGGGGCCCGGCTCGGGCATTTCGGGTTTCGGAATGTCGCTCTCGACCGAGACAGATTGCGGGATCTGGATGCCTCGCTTGTCCTTCAGGGGTTGCCAGCGGACATACTTCTCGGCATACTTGGTGATGTTCTCCATGAGAATGGCCGTCTGGACAAGCTTGACGTCGGCTAGTGTTGGCTCCCATGCCAGATGCGTGTTGGCGACAATGACGCGCGCGCCCGTGCGCCTGCTCTCAAAGAAGCAGATGATGCCAATGTTGTCCTTGGGCATGACCCGGTTGAAAATATCATGCTGGTTCTTCATGTCGGGACGGTTGATGGCGATGTTGGCGTAGTCGATCAGCTGCTTATCGAGCAGGATCCACTTGCTTCCCTTGTAGAAGATGGCGCATCCATCTACTGCTGCCGCATCCTTCTCGTTCATCGTCTTGGCCTTGGGCCGTGGCCAGTGGACACCCTTGTAATCATTCTGAGCAAGCTCCGGACTGAAGAAATCCCTGAAGACGTCCGTAGCGATCTCCTGCAGACACAACATGTCCACGTCCCTGTCCCGTATTTCCTGGAGAATCCGCTCCTTTCGGTACTCCCACGAGAGCGCCCCCGTGGGCGTGTAACCGTACATGTTGGTTGTCGCAAACTTGTCGCATAGGATATTCCAGGTCATCACCTTGATCCGCTCGAGACTGGGCGATACGTCTTCTTGTACGACGATGGGTTTCCGAGGACTGGGAGGGAGAGGAACTGCAATAAGCGCGTTAGCATGACAACTGTAACGAGCTACAAATGTGGTACTCACCTGGTGCTTGCTCAAGTAGGGTATTGATCAAGCTCTTTGTTCCACGTTCCACAATCTCTTCCCTCATACCCGGGTTGATTGGGTTTCCTTCGATACCAAGAATATCCAGCTTGTAAAGGGAGCCCAATTCGTACGGCAGATCTCTAATCTGGTTGTCGAACAAGAGCAGTTTCTCGAGGCTGGTGCACATGCCAATCTCCGGGGGAAGCTCGGAAAGAAGGTTGTTGGACGCTTCTAAAATCTTGAGGTGACGCAGTTTGCCGATCTCGGCGGGCAAGAACGTTAATCGATTGGAGGCAATATAGAGCTCTACCAAGAAGTCATAGCTGAACAGCGCCGAGGAAAGAGCGCGCAGTCCCTGACCACTCATGTCCAGGTTGTGCCAGTCTTGTCTTCTATTCCTCTTTTCCACTTGGTAGGGTCTTCTCCTAACTTCCTCCTCGGTGTCACCAGAGGCGTTTGTGCCACCCGCGGTCAGGGCGCCTCCTATCCCCTTGTTTTCGGGCGCCTTAAGCCGCGCGTAGTAGTGAGGTTGGTGCTGCTCCGTCATTGCAGAATGTGCGCGATCCGACTCTTCCTTTAGGCGCATTTGCTTTTGCCAATGCTCGTTGGCGGGCTGCTCAGCCGGACCGCCCCTAGCGGCGACCGAGTGGCCGTTCTGGAGGTTGTTGGTGGTATAAGGGCTGGCGTTGGCCATTATGCCGCTCGAGAAGGTAGAATGGCTCATCAGGTCGTTCCTCGCGCCATGCCCCGAGTGGCCGGCCTGGAGGACCTGGTGGTGCGCATTGTGCCCCTGGTGTGGATGACCTTGCTGTGGTACATGGTTGTAGAACATGGGCATGTTGGGTTGTCGGCCTGGCGCGGCGCCATTGAGTCGGGGGTTGTGCCCCTGCGGGTGGTTCTGGCCGTACATGCCTCGGTTATTTTGGTTCGCAGGGCCGTGGGCGGGGTTGGCTTGGGCGGCGGCTTGCTGGGCGGCGGAGGGGTCGGCGATAAACTGGTTGAGCAAGGAATTCAGGAGGAGTCCCGTCGCGATGTTGTTGTTAGAGGCGAACTGGGCGGGCAGAGGGGTCGAGAAGGACTGCTGCATATAGCGGTGACCATCTGCCATCTAGCGACGACGAATGGCGAGCAGGCCTGTGAAGGTTGTGGGGTCGGGCGCGAGGGTCGCGCGTGAAACAGCTATCGGGGTCGACCAGGTTCGTGGAGTCGATGTTGTCGGGAAGCGGAAAAGCAAGGTTGGCATGGAGCACAGCAGTCTCTTCTTCGGGCATGGATGCAGTGTCCTAAGCGTCTGCCGTGATGGGGGATGGTGTCAGACGATCAGACGGCCATCCAGCAACGACAGCAGCGCAACAGCACAGCAGGCAGCGGGGAGCAAGAGCTAGTGTAGTCGTAGCAGCGCAAGAAGGAGGGACCGCACGTGGAGTGCCGCGAGGATGTCTTGACGAGTGCGGTGAGTATTCGCTGAACCGTCGATCGTCTCGGGGAGAGAAAGGTGACGTCGTCGGTTGTAAGTGGTAGTCGGGTGGGATCCGTTCGGTTGGGTGCCGTTCAGTTCTTCCCGAAGAGGGGGGTTGAGAAGGGGGGGGAGCGGCAAGCTCGACGATCGACGCAAGTTAACGGCTTTCTAATCGTATGCAGTGATTCGAATGTACAAGCCTAAACACGAGAGCAATGGACGAGACAAAAGTTAGTCATGGAACAAACTGACAGTGAGCAAAGGGGGCATCACGCGCGGTGAGGTGGAGAGGAGGAATATCACCACCTTGGCTGGAAGAGGAGCTTGGTCTTTGGTAAGAACAGACAGGGAGGGACAAGAAGGAGAACAAGATCAGATAAGATTGCAATGCGCCGCACTGGCAGCTGACCCAAAGAGAGAGAGACTGGAGATAGACTCGATGGTGGTGGTTGTGGTGTATAGCGGGGTGGTGGTGGTGGTGGTGGGAATAGGAGCAGTGCCGTGGCCGGGCTGAATGGGCTGGCTGGGTGGCACCCGGCTGTGTGTGCTGCTTGTCCTCCACTCTCACTGACTTGCCAACAACCAAGTCTCCCACTCGAGGCTATCTTGGCCAAGGCTGGATCCAGGCTGGAGGCAAGGGGCCCGGGACTGGAGTGCAAAAACGTACAGTAATGATTGTGTACACAATGCGTCCTTCTGTCGATACTCGGCCGATAAACCGTGTTTGCTGGGTGTCGCGCCCGTCAATGGATACTCGGGTGAAGATGCTGTTGTTGTGTACGGGTTGGTTGGTGGGCTGGGGACGGCGGCGGCGGCGGTCGCTGTCATGTCATTACTAGCCTGGCTGGTCTCCTGTGGTTGGTGTCCGAGCCAGAACCGGATCCTCCTCTCGCAACTCGCCCGGACCCGCCGTTGGATGGAGTGTGCAGACTGCAGAGATAGCAGCCTCCACCTTAGGCCCTGCTTACCTAATGCCCATTGGCTGTGTCACGTGAACGCTCGGACCTCTGTCGACATTCTGTTTGCTTGTTGGCCGCCTGCTGGGCTGGTTTTGATTGGTTCGAGCTGGACCAGCTGCCACCTGGCACGGGCCACTTTTCTGGCCAGAACTTACTGGCAATAAATAACTGGCAAGGGCTGGCATAGTCAACTGGTAACGTACACATCAGTCCTGGAAAGTTCGTTAGCGTGGGACTTCACAACATACTCTTCGCAACTCAACCAACATTCCACCAATTTTCATGCAAGAAGTTGGTATCAACCCGATGCGTTTTCCCCGTTTCATACACTCTCTCCAATTTTTTGTTTTCGTTAGCGTGGGACTTCACAACATACTCTTCGCAACTCAACCAACATTCCACCAATTTTCATGCAAGAAGTTGGTATCAACCCGATGCGTTTTCCCCGTTTCATACACTCTCTCCAATTTTTTGTTTTGATTGTGGTTATCCCGTTGTCTTTTTGTGAAGTTTTGCAGACCCCTGTCACAAGAACCGCGCTAACAAACTTTTAAGGACTGATGTGTAGTCCACCCTTCTGAGCCTCATACTGTTCTTTTCCTTTGCGTCGACCGATGGGTGCCTTCATTAACGCAAAAAAAACAGGAACGCGAAACGAGGGCAAGGGCCACGACTGTTTCATGAGAATTGCACATTTTCCCGTCACAAGCGGTTTTCATCATAAAGCAGGGAGTCATCGTTCCACTCCAGCCACGACTATATCAGACGGACTCTCCGATTATTCCACTTCCTTTTTCTACTGGCACAAACCGTCGCGATTATACTTGTACACAGCACCCTTTGATAGGTCACACCTCGACCCGAAAAGTTGTCAGCAAAGTAAAGTTCAGTTCAAGGAACAGCGCCAGGGTCGGAGTTCACCGAGACACTTGGATCCGAAGACTCCCACTTGCGACTTGGGTTCAGTGGTGGATATCGTTTTTGGAAAGCAACATATCCGTCGTCGAAACCGGTCTTCCGAAGGTGCCTGTTTACTAGTTATTCAACAGAGGTTGCACAGTATGTCACAGAATTGAGGACGGGCAGGTTCACTTGGTCAATCGTCATTGTCCCTCGGCGGCAACATGAACCGGGTCGATTTCATCTCTTAATTCCAACATTGCCGAGCAAGAGCCATCGACATCGAACCCTGCTTCAACAACGGTGACCCTGCCCCAGTATGTTTTTATCGCCTTTTCTTCCTTGGATTTCGCTACTTCTTACAAACTAAACCTATACCATGCCCATCGAGCTAACTCCCTGTATGTACGTACCTGGGCCCATGACTGGGCGTCCCGGAACACGGCGAAGGTAGTTAATGCCGATTCCAATGTGATCCACGCTGGCGTCACTCTCCGGCTGACAATCGAAACCCCAACCCACTGGCTTTTCATGTCCAACGTGGGAAGAAACATTGGTAGGCTGGTCAATGGCAAAGTCGGAGCGAAAGTTTGGGTTAACCTTCTCAGCATACTGGATGACTTCTTGAACAGTCCCCGTCACGTTGACGGTGGGCCCTCCAGGAGAAGTCTGAATCTCCCAGACGATCTCCCCGATGCCATAGTCGTCAAGGCTCAGAGCAGCTGGGACTGCCGCGACAGGAAGAACCTGTGGCCATCAGGTAGAGGTAAGTAACCTGTTCGCTAAAACAACAACTGTTCGGGATTCGGAACGAACCTGGAGTAGAGAGATGAGCAAAACAGCTCCGGAGGTGATGACCGAGGATACCATGGTGGCGGTGCGGTGCTTGCGAATGTTATGAGGTAGGTAGGTAATGATAATGATCTTTGCGATGATAATCCGAACTGGATTGCTTTGCTGGAGTTGTGGTGTTCCTGAAGCTGAGGTGTGATAGAAAACTTGGTTATCTTCAACGAAGACTGCTCACCCCTTTATAGGTCCAAGATATCTTGGTTAGTGTCAAATATTTCACGCTTAAACATTACACATGCCGACGTGCTGAGCTGTCATGGTGTAAAAACCAGCGCCAAAAACAAACATCATGTTCTATACGAACTATCATAGCGTTCCGTCACACATATACTCGGACATATGGCTTTCCAGAAGCAAACTTCGTCGTATACTGTGTAGTACCATGCGGCCTTCGTCATCGTCTTCAGCCCGATAGAAAAACTACACATCACCAAACATTGACAAACAATGTACTCAAGACAAAACGCATCAATGCACCAACTTGATCAATCAACAGCTCAAGAGCACGGGTCCAAACATACTATAATTCCACTTCCCTAAATGGTTGAAATCCTTCCCAGTCCTTGGCGCAAAAAAAAACAACCACCAGTTCCTTTCGTACGACATTCCTTCAATCCTGGAAGAATCATGATGTGAACTACGGGGCATCCATGTGCCTCTCAAAGACTTGGTCATCCAGAAGGATCACGTCATGAGCAATATATCTCTATGCGCAAACAGCCGGAAGACGGCTACACCGCTGGTTGCGCAACAACCTCGAGCCAGATTCAGAAACCCATACCAGGTAAGTGGAAGAAGGCTGAAGGATGTGTTACGGACGGGAATATCAGCATCAAAACTTCAGATGATAAGGTCGGAATCTCCAAATAACAGAGTGTATGATCACCATAGCGAACACCGGACCAGACCGCCGTCGCCAAATCTCCCCTTGGGCAGCAACGACCACGACCTCTAGCCTCGGAGACAACATGAAAAAAGAAGCTACCACTCAAGTGTACAATTCCCCCACGCCAAACCCTCCTTCCTGCCATCAGATGCCCATTTTCCCGGCCCCTACCTGCCAGGTGCCATATAAACCACCTACCTCCACCCCCTAACACTCATCACCCCCAATAACAACATGCCACTCCCCCACCAAATACACCTGTCCATGAATCAACCTCTCCGGTCCCAGAGCCTCATCACTCACAGGACAATTATCCAAAATCTCATACGCAGCAATCTCGATGGTGGCATAGCTGTCGAGTTCCTTCCTTTCGCGACCCTACCACAAATCAACCGTCAGCCACATATCACACATAAACCACAATCCATGAGGTCTCAACTCTCAAACAGGCCGAACCGCCGAACAGGAACTGAGGGACAACCTACAGAGTTATTACACCACCAAACCGCCGCCCCCTCCTTACAACTCACCCGTCCGCAGCGGCTCGGTCCCAGACTCGGCTTCCCCTTAGTCAAGGCCAAAGCCCAGAGGCTTTGAGAGACGTCGTTATAACCCGTGGGTGTACCGGTGGAGCAGTCCCAGTGGTCGACTTCCACTGCTGCTAGTAGGTAGATTCTGGGACTTTACTTTCTGGATGGCCTGTGGCGAAATCGGAGCGCCATGCCGGGTTAGCTTTCTCGGCGGCCTGGATGGCTTGTTGGATGGTGCCGGTGATGTTGATGGTGGGACTGTTGAGGGAGGGGGAGGTGGGGAGTTGGAAGGTTATGGGTTCGAGGGTTGAGCCGGGGATGGGGCCTTCGTTCGCGGAGTTGGAAGGAGCTCTGTTGGTAACTTGAACGGTTGGGATGGCGGCGACTGGAATAGGGAGGAGTTGGAGGATTGTGGTGGCTAGGAGGGCGCCGCGAGTGAGGAGAGGGTTGAGCATTGTGAGTGATGATTTGGTGAAGGGGATGAGGGCAGGTTTGAATGTTGTGCTGGTGGTGATGGAGGATTTGTGCCGGTAGGTTGTGTCGTGAGGTTGGCAGTAGATGGGGTAGAAAACGATGGTCCAGGATGTGGTCGTCACTCGTTCATTTATGGGCTGTTTGACAAGGGAAGGCATGCCGATGAGGCCAGAAAGACGGGACGGGTTGTTAACGAGCCGCGAGCAAACTGCCTCCCACCAACGGTGCAGTTTGTTATTGATTCTTGCAGTTTCTGCGCTTTATATTGGTAGACAAAGGTTGACGTACTACACTAGAACCCGGATCTTGATTGTCCACGGGTGAAAGTAGATACTCTCAACCATCATCCCCTCGAACAATGACATGCCAATTATCCTTGAGAAACACCGGGCCGTGGACCACGAACTCGAGCCTAGCGTCAAGTCGAGGGCATTCGCGGTACATGACGTACGCGGCATCGGCAATGATATTGTAACTATCAAGTTCCTTCCTCTCGGGATTCTCAAAAGACGGGGAAAGTGAGCTTCAGGTACAACTTGGCAAGAGGTAGACTGTTCACATACATCATTACACCACCAAATTGCCAGGCCGTCCCTACCTCTACTCTACAGCCGGCCCGGCCACAGTTGCCCGGACCAGGACCATTGGCTGGCTTTCCGGAAATATGCCCGAGGTCGAAGATACCTATCTTCCGCGAGCATGTCCAACTTGCGTCAGCGTTTTTCCATTCCTCGCAGCGAAGTGACTTAATACCAGGTACTCTATGAAATCACCGTCAGCCCTTTTGCTAGGTCTAGGCTTAAGGTCCATGGCAAAATCGGAGCGAAACCGCGGGTTCTTCTGCTGTGCCAACTGAATGGCCCTGTTGGATGGTTGGTGCCCGTGGCGTTTACGGTAGGACCTCCAGGACTAGTCTGGATCTCCCAGGTGATGTCTTCGATATACCGTATCCTGGGATTAGTAGGGCTGTTGGCAAACGGGGAGGTTGGGAACGGCGACAACCGGGAGGGCTTAAAGCATTGTCGTGGCCAGGATTGATGGCTCCGGAGATGATTGACTGAGTTGAACATCGTGGCGGTTCACCGTGCGTTTGTTGGTGTTGAGAGGTGGAAAGGGGCAAAAGCTCTGTGTCTGAGATTGAGTCGCTGGTCTGCACGGCAGTCTTCTGCCGATAGCCTGTGTGGTGAAGAAGAAGAAGAAGTGGATTGTGGGGATAGAAAACGCAAAGACGTTGTTGAACACTCGTTTATTTATACCTCGAAGTATCTTGAGATTGACATGGCAAGTGGAACATATCCTCCAGTATCCAATTTCCACCTCAGCTTTTTGTTCCGTGAGGTCTGTTACATGTAGACCCGAAAATACGGGAAGTGACAGAGAAAAACCACCTTGTGTGCTCCTAGTGTCCCTAATATCTTGCTCCATTCTGTCCTGGCAAATCTGTGTCTAATACATGTGCCACCCGTAATCACAACTGACGCCCACTCCGGCAGCTGGTGTTCATGCTCCTCATGCCCTTCATCGTAGAGAGTGTAGGCGCAGCTCCAGTCTCAGCAATCATCCTCTGACTTCTGAACAGAGACACTCCACTGGTCCTTCATAAAGACCTGGCCCACAATGTAATACCCTTCTTTGTCAAGCTTGCACTGATCTTGGATGATCTGAGCGGCCTCGGCAATGGTGGCATAGCAAGGGAGCTCCTTTGTGTCAGAACCCTGTGGCCACAAAGACCTAGATGTCAGTCTGGAATCCATTACACTGTTCAATCATTTTCCAATCTAGGGAGTGGTATGATAACTGTAGACATAGATATCAATGACATACCTCGTTGCACCAAGTAATGGCTGAGTTCCATGAGCAGCTGACCCGCTCGCAATTTCCTGGACCAGGACCGAGCGTTGGTTTGCCAGTTGGGGTTTTTCGGAGGTAATCAATACCCTCTTGAATATGTGCTCCAAAGGCCAACTTTTCATCGACTATCGGCGCGACTAACCACTCCTCATGGCAATTCACCGAGTCAACATCGAGACTCCAACGACGCTCGAGGGGCATTTTGGACGACGAAGCATTGACAGGAATCGCGCCGGCAGAATGGATCTGTAAAAAAAAAAAAAAATGTATTAGTGCGTGTTTGGTTTCGTTCGCAGTAGACCAAGCGCAGTACGAATCTAGAGAACTCTCAATATCTGGTTGATACTTACCTGCAGCATGGCTAAAACGCCTCCGAGGACGATGTTGGAGAGAAGCATGATGGCTCTAAACGGTGGAGGATGGGAAATCGGAATGGCGTAATATGTAATGTCCGAGTTCTAGCTTGGACTATTGCGTTGGTTGGTTGGCCGAATACTGGTGAAGAAGTAGATGGCAAGAGGAAATGGCAAGAAGTTTTCTTATTGGTGTTCTTTTGTGGTGAGAATGGAAGAAATGGTCGGGAGGTCTGGAGGGTTGTGATGGTGGTGAAAGGAAAGAACTGGCAAAAGATCAGAAGGGAGAGATTTTATAGATCTACAGGACCATTGGAAAAAACCACGAAGGCAGGATAGAGGTATGTAAGAAATAAATCCAACGGACTTCCGCAGTCCTTCGGGCGTGTGTGCATTGCATAGATTTCCCAAAACCTGCAAGGCCATGTTTGTTCTCTCACTGTCTGCATTATTCGGGGTCCATACAGCGGTTCTTACCGCAAAGACTCGGGGCGTTCGTTTTTAGGTTCCAGGGAAATCAGGCATAGTCTGTAAGCATACTGCAACATTCATGCCCGCCAGAAATTGTATGCAAGACGGTGATTTTGAATGTCCCCACCCTCCAGCACCCTTGAAAAGACAAGGGGGAAAAGACAGGGCACCAGAAGAATCGAATTTACAGTCCTCCGGGGTGGCAACACATTCGGGCATACGCATGTCTGATTATGTCTGATTCCCCTGGAAGCTGAAAACGGATGGCCCGAGTTTTTGCGGTAGTCCTTCGGCGTCTGAGCATTGCATTTACCTATTTTTCACTCAGCCTGCAGTTCGGCATATACATGCTTTTTCGTGCAGTCAATGCAGTATGGCCACCATTTGAGTCCATTTGACACCATCTGCGCCCTGTGAGCTTCGGGGAGTTCTCTGTAGATGGCCATACTGCGAAATATGTAGGTATACTGCAAACAGTAGGAGAAGAAACGTGGCCTAAATCTTTATGGCGATCTGTCACAAATAAATGATGGTCTTGAGCCAACAAGCAAACAGCTCCGTCTTTGGGGGTTGTCGTCCTAGTATTTGCGTTAGTGACTTGATATTGGAACCTTTTTTTTTTTTTTTTTTTTTTTTCAAAAAATAAAATAAAAAAACAAGTTGGCAAAACGATTCTAAGCCTAGCTGAACCCGCAACTCAGCTCTACAAGATGGATGAGCTCAGCAAAATCTGTAGCGACTTTGTTTGGTCGTCGAGATCAAGTGAGTGCAGGGACGTCGAACGGCACGCCCCACCACCACCACCGCTTCCCAAATCACAACCACCACAACCACCACCACCACCACCGCTCTTGACCAAAGGCCATCAAACCTCACATGACTTCGGGGGTGTCCGAGGTACTAGTGACGTCGTTAAACAGCTCCCTGTCTACATCACAACCAACCCCCCCCCCCCCAATCCAGCTGTCATCCCTTCCTACCTCTCTACCTATCAAAGGAAGAAGAAGAATGGGGCTGGCTGGGATGGATGACATTGAAGCGATAAGAGCCAAATATTGACGAGACCAGATGGACACAGAAAGAACATAAATCATTACTCCACACCAAAAATTCCAGCCTTCCTACTACTACAACTAACCCGTCCGCGGATTCCCCGGGCCCCCGGTCAGTTAACCGGCATCCCCTTGACACTGTTCGCAGGTACCAGACTCGATACCAGCCATGAGAAGTCGAACATCAGCCTCGTTCGGCAACGGTACCTAGCTGGTTGACCGTTATCTTTTGTCCAGCATTGGTAACGCTTAAGTTTTGGTGGCGCCTCGTCGTTTTTGTGGTTGGTGTGTTGGATCGTGTTATAACCTCTAGAAGCCCTTGTCAACCGAAGAGCTATTCCCGGTTAGAATGGTGTTGTTCTTTTCGGTGTATTGGATGACCTGTTCGCTGGTGCCCGTAGGTATGTTGGCGGTGGTGTTAGAGCTAGTCCGGAACTTCCAGGTGAGGATCTTCGATGCCGTAGCCGGACATAGGACCGTCATGGTTTGGGGTATGGCTGGGACGGCGGCGGTGGGGAGGGCCGGTGAGTTAATCATCGTAAAGAAGAAGGTGGCTCTAGAAGCAGGTTCATACCTGCAGCAGGCATGGCTACCTAATATAGGTCCGGAGATGAATGTCGAATAGAGCATGGTGGTGGCAATGTTCGTGGATAAGCTGAATGTCTTCGTGTTGGGTTAGAGTTGACGAGTGGTAGTCGAATTAAGGTTGGACCCGCAAGGTCGGTCCCGGATGAAGGTCCGGACGAGATGTGGTGGCAAACTACATCTAGGATGGAAGGCTGGTATCGGGTTACTTCCAAGTTTGACAACTCTGCACCTCTCATTAGCCATCCGCGATATGTTGGACCCAGTGTAAAGACAGTTGGGCAAATAGAGTATCCGTTGACCCTGTCAGTGGGATTCAAGTTGTCTTGAAAGAGGCCTAACAACGGCTGCCACTGCGGACCTTCCCTTCCCTTCCCTTCTTAGCAGCTCACCTGCTGGCATTGGACAGTCGATCCAACACGAACATTTCGGCTTTCAACTGGTGGCGTTACAGTTTTATTACTATCAAGTCCTTTCAGTGTCCATTGTCAGCATATCCTTTCCGCCATGGAATCCACGGGTATCGTTCACTTACCTGCTATCCAAACCCCTTCTCCAGCCAACCCCATCTCCCTTTCAACTTGACGTCCCAGTCCCTCGCTCCAGGTAGTCATCCCTCACTCAAGACGACAACCCCTTAACAGCACTCCCCAAATCCTCCTTCGCATCCTCTCGATCCCACGTCTCCCTCTCCAACCTCTCCACTCCCCCAATCAACTCCCATATCCTCTTGCGCGCCCTGATCGTCTCCTCCTGCTGCAACTTCCACGTCTTCTCGAACTGAGTTAACATAAACTCCGGCATGGCTGTCTTGCCTGCCCTGCGGTAGTCGTAGATCACGACATCTTCTTCCAGGCGGGCGGCGGCGCGGCGGTGCTGGTGCGAGAGGACGATGCAGTCGAGGTGGAAGCTGGTTACACCATGTTGGGGTGGGGAGGAGAGGCGGTGGTAGACGGAGATCCGGTCGGGGTAGACCATTGGCTGGGGGCGGGGGTTAGTACGGGGGAGGGGAGCTTGGAGGGGAAAGGGCAAAGGGAAAGGGGAAAGGTGGAAAGGTGGAAAGGGAAGGAGAAGAAGGGGGACGCACGAATTTGAAGTCGCACTTCAGGGACTTCATGATCAAACCGATGGCCTTTGGCTGCATCAGTTCCGCCCACTCTTGCCTGTGAGCCGGGTCGACGTGCACGGAGAAGTTGGTAATCCAGTTGACTCGCGCGGACTCGGCGTAGCGGTAGTAGTTGACGTTGTTTACGTGGCCCTGTTGTTTCTCGTAAGCACCCATCCATCCTTCCTTCATCCATTCACCTTATCTCAACTATCCCGCTTATCCTCTCCTACCACCTCATCCATTCCCTACCCATCCATCCCTCTTCGTTACACAATTCTATCTCTCCGTATCCCGTTCTTCTTTTACCTCGCCCCTTCTTGTCATTATACCCACCCATTCCCTCTATTTCACCGTTTCCCTCCACCACCTCTGCTCCATTACCCCCGTTCTTCATCCATCCACTTCCCCATCTCCCGATTATTTTCCCTTCCAATCCCTTACCATCCCTGTCAAATCCTTTCTCCCCTTCTCCTCGCTATCCATCTTCCTCCCCCTTCCAACTCCCTCTTCCCCGACCCTCATACCCCCTTCTCACCTTTCCTCCCCACCCCTCCCCTTCCCTTCATCCTCCACAATACCGCGACCATATAAAGGAAACAAACTTACGAAACTATCCATCTCCCCCCACACCACCTCCCGTCCACTCAACCCCCTCCGTCCACCCGTGAGAAACCCTTCAGCTCCAGCCAACAACTCCCGCCATTCCGTGGCCAGCGCTTTCAAGATCACCGAAGCGTCATGGATTTGTTGCGGGGAGCAGCCGAAGCTGATGCATTTGCCTAGGCGGTGGGGAAGGTCGGTGATCCATTTCTTGGGTGGTAGTTTGGGGATTTGCTTGTCTAGGTCCGTGATTGGGGAGCCGGAGGGGTGAAGTTGGTGACCGTGGTGAACGCTGGGAAGGGGGGTGGTTGTTGAGATGAAGCGTGAGGTGGTGGCAGGTGTGGTGGTGATGGACTTGGTGATGAGTTGGCGGGAGGCCGCCGAGGCGAGATGCCAGCGGGGGATGAGAGCAGGTGGCATGGTGACGGTGAGTTCGGTGGGTGCGATAACGATGTTGCGACTTTCGAGAGGAGCAAAAGACGGTGCGTTCGAAAGTGTTCTTTCCAGGATGAAAATGCGAAACTCAATTCATTTTGTGATCACTAATCAAGGAGTTGTAAGTGAGCGGAGCGTGTTGACGTCCATGTCCGGGAATGGATCCATCACATCGCATCACCTCGGCCCTGTCGTCGTCAATCGGTAGATCGAGCCCGTCATTCCCGGCAGCGGGGTTAGCCGGGGTGGGGCTCCGCTAACAGATGGGATGACGGGGGCTTGGGCCGATTGCTTTTAAGCCGCCGGTAACTTTGAATAATTTTCAAACTATATAGGTAATTAATCTCGCCCTGAATGAGAAATCGGGCAACCATGTGCATTCCAAAGAATCATCAGTGTTGGTATCACAATGGCATCTGGCCGCGGATGACGGTTTCTGGGTCTGTTAGTGGGCGTCTCTGCCAGTTCGGGTCAGGGTGCCCAGCTTCAACCTCAGAGCCATATCAATTAAAGAAGTGAAAATGCAGGGAGTCACTCGTATCCGTTGATGAAATTAAACATCTAATATAGTAAAGGTTTCAAGAGTCGTGTCTAGGGGACCTCATCATGGTTAAAATCTAGGGTCCTCGCGTTTGTTAAGGGGATGTCAAAGCGAAAGGTCGGTCGGTCGGTCAATGCCGGCATCCAACTGATAAGATAAGAGCTCCCCTATGGCGTCACGCTACGGTACTCGGTGATGGTGATGCGCACGGGCTTGCCGTCCTCTGTCAACACCACGAATCACCGACAACCAATACCACCACGACTCGATGTAAACACTCATCATTTTGGCAACTACTTTGCCCTTGAATCCTTCTATACATTGCTCTTTGGCTCATCTGGGATATTCTTTTTCTCGCTGAACGCTGAAAGGTACGGTGATCCTGCCTAGCCTAATTGCTACAGCATTTATAAAAGCTCCGTCAACTACTGCCATCTGCCCATCAACATGGCCGGGACCCTCCCACCACCCAACCCTGTTCTCCGACGACAAGTCATCCAGCTATACAAAGGTAAGGTACCTTACTTCCCATCTTTCCCTTACTACATTTTTTTTTAACCCCTTGATTCATTCATTCAATCACATATCATCAATGCTCTTCATCCCAATGATCATCTCTCGCTTGTCATCTCATGTTTCTTTCCAGTTCCCTCTTACCCTCTTGTCCTCTCCCTCTTCCCCTCTTATCCTCTTATCCCCTTCCCCTTTCTCCCCTTCCATCATAACATCCCCATCAATCCGATGCCCCTCCGTCACCCAGTTATACGGATCAGCTTAGGCTTAGGGGGACATGGTTGTACTGATATATGATATGACATGCTTCTAGAACTCCTCCACATGGGCAAAGAATACCCCCAAGGCTACGATTACTTCCGCCCGCGCCTGCACCGGGCCTTCATCTCCAAAGCCGGCTTGCGGGACGAAGGGGAGATCAAGCAGGCTATTGCTACGGCGCAGTTTGTTCAGAAGGGTTTGTCTTTCTTTCTCTCTCTCTCTTTTCCCCCTTTTCTTTCTTTCTTTTGTTTGTCTCTTCTACGCCTCCCCCCCCCCCCCAGCTACCAGATTTTTACAGAACTGTGAATGAAAATGAGGACTAACGTGTATCCATCAATTCTTCTTGGGACCTGACCTGGGTGTTAGAGCTACAAGCATTGTGAGTTAACTCTGGAATAAGACGCAGGTGGAAATACGGGATGGAGGGCGAAGCTAATAAGGAAAACAGATATTATCTGAAGAAGTATAGGACGTTAAAGAAGCAGTATGAAGGGGAACAGGCGTTCCAGCAGTATCAGGTTTGAGTGAGGGGGTGGTTAGTCAGTTGCTCGATAGTGGCGATTTGTGTATTTATACGTCGGAAGGAAACTTAACATCTTTATCTGCGATGGCCTGCTGGGATCTCAGGGTGCCAGTAGAAACGATCATGACCTAAACATCTCCCAGGAATTGCACGGATGGGAAGTGTTATTGGATATTAAACAAGTCTTCAACTCAAAGAACGTGTTGATACGACACAGATATAACTCGACGATTCTGAACATTGCTTCATGATTTCTCTTTGCCTATATACCTATCCATATATAGTCCGTCCATCCATATCCAAGACATCCACCACCAGACCTACCCAAATGCATCCCATCCCATCCACCTATATATCCAAAAGCGCTCACCCTATATCCCGGCCTCCTTCCTTTCGACACCAGAAAGAAAGGCCACCATTAGAAAATTACCATTCTATCACAAAAAGAAATTACTTCCACCTCCATCACCCCCATCACTTCCTCCCTGTTCACCCCCTCTCCTCTCCCTTTCTCCCATCCATCACCTCCTCAACCTCAACCCACCACCCATCCACCCCCAACCAAGCTCACCTCCTCCTAGCCCACCAAGCCCCGACCTCCAAACACTCCCCCCAACTAGTCCCACTCCCCTCCACCAAATCATTCATCATCTTCCCCAACCACGCATCCCACTCATCCTGACTCTTGCCGCTCACATCCCTCAAAATATGTTCCAAAGATTGAATCATCTGCACAACCGTCGTCAACGCCGTCCTCCTCAACGCCTGCGCCTCCGGTCCCAACGTTATTCCCCCGTTTTCGGCTTGTAGGTTAGACAAACTCGGTTTCGTCGAGATAAAGGCCTTTCCATCTTTGGTAACCACACCGCCTACGCCCTCGCGCTCCCACCGGACTTCTGATAGCGGGACGGCAAGCCGTTTGTTGCCCATCCCTGTCAAGGCTTCGGCTTCTTGAAGCATTATGGGGCCGATGAGGGTGCAGGGCATGGACGACAGAGAACGGGCTTCGAGGGCTTTGGAGAGCCAGGCGTTGTATTCGACGAGAAAGTGGTTGAGGGGGGAGGAGAGCGGGGTGTTGGGTGTCATTACGTAGGCGCCTAGGCGGGCGGCTTCGGCGGCTTCGATTTCCTCGGGGGACTTTTCCTCGGTTGGTGCTTCTTCACCGTCAGCAGGGGGCTGACCATCCTCGCCAGCGACCGGCGCTGCGGAGGAGGAGTTCTGCAAATGCTCGGGGACGTGCGGCCTCAACATCCGCAAGGTATGATCGCTTTCCCAGATCTCCATAGCTCCCCCGGGCGCAAGGAGGCGGAGGTACTCGTCGATCAAAGGCTGTTGCATAGCGGTCGTCGTGATGAGGGAGACGTCCTTGCACATGATCAAGTCGAACGAGGCGTCGGCAAAGGGGAACGGGAACTTGCGGCAGTCGTGCTGGACGAACCGCCAGTTCATTGAAGGGTCCGGGTGCATGCCGGAGCCGCTGGTCGCGCCGCCGCCGCCTGCTGCCGACAAGGTAGCGGAGGAGGAAGAGGCGCGGTTGCTGCGGCGTCCGTCGCTACCGCCGTCGGTGTTTCCTGAGCTGCTAGGCGGTGCAAGTGGAGCAATGTCAATTCCCGTGAAGGAGATGCCATCAGCTTGGCCAAGGTTTTTGTAGTGCTTGTAGCAGAGCATCGACCAGACCGCAGAGCCGCAGGCGACTTCCAAGATGCGCTTGGGCGGCTGGTCGGCGAACTCGGGCGAGCATATTGGCTTGCCGAAGAGCTGGAGAAGCAACAGCGTCCTCAACGTCTGTCTGTGTATTTCCTCGAGATCGACGGGTAGCGGGTACGCTAGTGTCGGATCGGAGATGTAGGTTCGCCCACTGCGCACGACAAAAGGTCTAGCCTGGTTGTTCGCGAGCTGGTCGGGGTTCGGAAGCGGATCGCTCGACAGAAATGTCCGACTGCTTATCGTGGTGCCAGCGATGCTGGAGACACTTTCGGCGCGGGAGCCATCGTAACCAGAGATCTTGGAGCTGGTGCCAGACGAGAGAGGCATGGCGCCGGCTGCGCTACTGGCATGTTGTTGCCCCTGAGACTGGGGCGGCGGCGGCACGTGACGACTACGCTCGAAGATGCTGGAGGCGGCGTGGGCGGCGAAAGCAATCGAGGCGCCAGCTCCTCCTCCTCCGAGACTGAGGTTGCTCGTGGTGGGGGCGAGTGGGTGTGTTCCGTCGCGAAAGACGGGCGACCAGGCTGACGATGGCTCGGAAGCGCTGCCGGTGTTGGGGGGCGTCAAGTATTTGCTCTCGTGCGTGTCGATACGAGGCGTCGCGGGGAGCTGCCTGTGGTTGTTGTGTATGTTCGGGTATCGGCCAGACGTAGGTATCCGCTCGGGATGATGGCTACGGTGCTGGTGATGGGACGAGGAACGAGGAATGAGGAAGTCGCGGCGCGAGGGGCGATAATGGTCGAGAGACGAGGTCGCACGGGGTCCCGGTCCCGCCGAGGCAGACGATGCAGAGTTCGCAGCGGTGGCGGCCGCGTCGTCGCTGTATTCCGATGGTGGGTAGTGTGGTTGTAACCAAGCTGGCGTCAACAGCTTATGTTTGTGGTTGTGGCCGTGGGCGTGGCCGTCGCCGTAATGGGAGGACGATGTTGTCGAAGAGGAGGCGGAGTGTGGATGACCGGCGCTGCTGCTGACCAGAGGAGCGGCCGAGCTGCCGGTGGTGCTGGCGCTGTTGGTGCGGACGTGGCCGTGCTGGCGACGCTTTCTGTGCGAGTGAGTGCCCGAGGTGGAGTTGGAGCGAGTGGGATGAAGAGGCGGCGGCGCTCGACGATCGGAGGAGGAGCGCTGCTGCTGGGCAGAAGATGAAGCAGCAGCAGTCGACGGTGGAGGCGGCTCGACCTGGTAGGCGGATAAAGGGGCCCTTGCGGCTGCATAGCCCGACAGGAACTCCATCTTTTACCGTAAGTAAGGTAAGGTACGGTCCTGGACAAGGCAGGCTGGACGCAGGCACAGACGCACCAGGGTTTCCGCTAGGTATTCCTCCAGGCGTTTCCCGAGACGGACGAGACGTCACAGTCACAGTTTGGAAACAAACTTTTTTTTTTTCTTCCCTCTCTTTCTTTCGTCTCTGCTTGGTTGTTTCCCCCGTCTCCTGATTTCTCAACCAGGAATGGAACTGCCGGTGAGTGGGCAGGGGTTGCTGTAAGCTGGACCGCACCGACCGCACTTTACTGGTCGATGGAGTTCAGGGTGTTCCGTGCCCGCTAGCCGACCCCGCTGTGCAGTTCGTTGGAACAGCGCACTAAACCCCTAACAGCGGAAGATCCTCCACCACCTATCCGAGCCTGTAAGGTACACCCGAACCTTGCCGGGGTCAATTCGGGGGTTGATTGACAGGACCGCCCGGGGGCGTGAATCGCTTCGTTCAGGTTGTTCCAAACAGCAGTGAGCCCACTGTGGACGGACCACTAACAATTGACACGGCCGATTTACCAAGGAAACTTCTCTTCTTTGACCGACCCCGATGCGATGCTACCTTCTTTTCTTCAATCCACCCTGTTGCTGTCGGATGTTGCGATCCTGCGGCCGCTATCGTTGCAACACCCGGACTGCCCGTCCGTCTTTTCTGAATGCCCCTTCGTCACTGAGGAAGGATTCCGATGCACGCTATCTGTTCGGTTGTTTGTGTTTCACCCCTTTTTTGAGGGTTTAGTTGGGAACTTCAATCCCGCTCGCTTCAACAATGAACAAGCGACAACGGCCCGGGACCAGAAGGGTTCTCAATTGACCCTCCCGATTGGATCTATCGTCCCGTCTTTGGATAGGATGAGGATGAAGGGGCACCAGTGACGGGACGGAATTCCGCAAAGGTCTTTCCGGTATGTTTCAGTTCTTCTTCCTCAGCTCAGCTGCAATTGATAATCGTCCTTGGCTTGCAAGATGTTGTCACTCGCTTCCAGTTCGATGCGTGGAGTTGGACACACGGAGATCCAGAGACCCAGAAAAGACGACAAAAATAGAGTTGGTACTTTGAGACTTTTCCCCCCTTGGAAACAGGAGTATGTAACAGTGACAGTGACGAACGTCGGGGGAAGCACGGGGAACGGTATCAAATACAGCCCTTTTTCTTGTCGATCAACAACGAGGAGCGGGCCCGAAAGGATGTGACGGTGTTTCTCAAACGTTTCCAGAAGCCACTACTTGCAAGCAGCCCCGCGGTCTTGTCTCGGTGATGGGGGATTTGGAATGTGTTTCCAGTCGCCCGTTCCAGTATCGATCCCGTAAAACACCGTCCTTGTTTCGACTCTCAAGTCCTTGCAAACTTGGGAGTCTGTTCTCCGAACGGTCGGACGCGACGGAGCAGTTGAAGCGTTGAGATATTAGGATTGCTGAATCGGAATATTTTTTTCCAAAGAAGCAAAAACCCCGGCAACGCCCCGATGCTGATGATTGCCAACGGTCGCCGCGGCTTTTCGTTGCTTTGCTTTCACTTCAGGGCTTTCCACAACGCTTGTCTTGTCGCTTGTCGCTTGCTGAGGAGGCCCCCTGTCCAGTTGTCCGCAACCCCCCCCCCCCCTCCCCTGGCTCAGGGGTAAAACACACACACTGACACTGACGCTGATGCTGGGTCTTGTGTTTCGTTCCAAGGAGATCTCACACTCAGTTCACCCTGCCCAGGGAAAATCACACGGCGGGGCAGTGGAAAGGTGAGTTTGTGAGTCGGGTTTTGTCTGCGCCTCGCTTCTGGACTGGACTGTTGTTGTCGGCGTTCTCGGTACGCTACACCGTCAAGTGGTGGTGCTAGCGTTAGTAGCGTAGAGGGATCTCCGGGTAAGGGGTCTCATGAACTTTGGTCTGGGCGTTCGTTCTGTGTAAGGCCAGATCCAAACAGAGCCACAGGGACGATGTCGGGTTTCAAAGCACAGGGGAAGATATCATATGTCTCGGTTGAGACACACGAGATGCACCGGTGTGATGTTCGAAGCAGAAAATGGCAGCGGTGCGCCGTCGGCTTTTGGTACGGCTGGGCTTCACCAGAGGGTCACCGACGCGAGCAGCGCAACAGGATTGTGAGCAATTTCCACGCTCAAGTTTGAGTTTGAAGCGATATTTTGGTGACAGGTCGTAGCATTCAGGCCTTTCTCCGGATCTCAGCTATTCGAAATGTCATCAGGAAGTCGTTCTGAAAACTGCCTCGGTTGCGCTAAGTATGTATGACGACGGTGACGGAACGGACGCCTTGCTTGAACAAGTCTTTTTCATCGCTCGCTTTGCTAGGAGTCGTGAAATGGAACGTCGTTGAAGTTTCCGATCGGTCTTGTCGCTAGTTTATGGTTACCGCAGTGTCGATCCGGCTTCAGGGTTGATTGTATCCGCGATTTTGTGACTGGCAGGACGAACGGGATTCGGTGCGGCTAACTCGACTGGCCGACGGTTGTTGACCACCTTCGATAGGCTTTGAAATCTCCGATTCACAGTTGCTTCTTTGGTCCAGGTTGGGTTTTGGCTTCGAAAAGAAGAGATGGAGATTATGAACGAAGAAGCCCGGGCCCGAGGATGTGGTCGACCCCGGAGAGGAGCTTCGACCGCAATCTGGCAGAGACCCTCCGATCAACACGGAGCGAAGGGGCACCAACTCGAAAGCGAAAGAAGCATTGATGATGAGGAAAAAGGGAGAGCGAGGATTAATAGGACGACGGCGAACAAGGTGCGGGCCGAGCCATCCATTACTTTGCTTCTATGATAATAGGTTATAGATATATACGTCGACCACGGGGTCACGGACGGCGACCTCAACCTTGCCCTACTCTCGCATCTGTTTCGAGACTGGCACATGGTTATTAAATCGGTAATCAACTTGCGGGCGGCAACTTTGTCGCCCCCCAGAGCCGGGTGACGGATCCTGTGGCTCGGCCATTGATGCCCATGCCGGCCATGGGTCATGCAATTTTCGCTCATCGAGGTGTTATCAAAAATCCCATGACTCTGGTTCTGGCTAGACTCTGTCGTTCGCCCGCGTGTCTTTTGCTCCTGCTGGTGGTTTGGCTGTGCAACCTGTACCGACCTGCCGCTGCCACCAATACCAGGCTCACCTTTGGTCCGTCGTAAGCCGTCTGGCCGCCGTGACCCGTGAGGCCGTTTTTGACGACCCGAAAATGGTGTGGAGAAAAGACGGTTCCAAAATGGAAAAGCCGCGCTCTGGAATATTTCCCCCGCACTTTTGGCCGTTACGGATTGGCTGTCTCGACTCTCGTCGAGGGAGGGTGGGCGAGAGTCTGGATTCGGTGGGATTCGTGGAATGCTTCCCAACTTCCCAAACTCTCCAAACTGAACTCTCATTGGACTTCTTTCTTGGTCAAGGCCAGAGCATGTGTATTTCTGCGACTTTTGATGGTTTTTTGGGTCGGAGACAGAGATGTCTCGTGGATACCCTGCGATGCTTGTTAGACAAGGTTCATACGAGGAAGATGGCAAACCCCGAAGATCAAATGTCTCGAATGCTGGCATGTCCAAGGCTCGAAGCAGAAACGAATGCAGATACGTATTTTGCTTGTGCTGCGGGTATGCGGCAAGCTGGGCCAGGAGGCGCCTAGAATATTGGCCTTGTGTTCGTCAATGTGCTCGTTTAATATTTCTAAAAGTGAGGGTGGGTTGAGCCATTGTCGAACCAGCGAGGCAGGAGTGAGACTGCTGGTTCCAGCTTGTCATTGGAAAAGAGCATTGAGGCTCAAGTCAGTCTGTCCAGTTATTTGACTCCGAAGCCATGACTTCTTGTCGTCGAGTTGTTGTGATGATCATGCAGTTGGATGAGAATTGAAGGGTGGAGAATTCCGTGAAAAGGTATAAAAGGTGTGCCTTCAATTTGAAGTCTCGTAGAGCGTGGCAACTGAAGTGACGGCAAGTTCGAACTTTCATGGCCCAAAAGTGGCATGCGGGGCATCAGGCCTGCCTGAAGTCTGCACAGACCAGGTGCTCCCAGTGGTGCATACTCCTACAATAAGCTCGGGGCAGAAGGCACTGTTTTCACAGGAAGCTGCAGGCTTTTGTGTAGCTGCACGAGCCCAACTTTCAACTCGCGGCCTCCACTGCTTGCATCCTTGCTCCATTCAACTCTTCCCAAGCAACTTCACAAAAACAATCAACCCGTTGACCAACCTGGAGCGCCGCAAAGATGTTATCAATTTCACTTTCTTTTTCCTATCACTTACCATGTTCCTATTTCGTAATCATGCAAACGCGAGATGTTATTTTCCCAATCACCATTAAAAAATCCATCCCCATCCTCGTCACCACATCGCATCTCCTGACCCCAAGCCAAGTGGCAGAGGGTGACGGTTTGAACTGCCACCTCCATCTGTCATTCTATAAAGACATTGGGTGGCCCCACGTGGTGGTCGGCATGAGGTGGCCGAACTCCTGCTTATTTCGGATCTATACCTGACCTGTCAACTTGTYATCACCAAGTTGACTGCCTTCACTTTACAAGCTTTGCTCAACCTCTATTGGCAACTTCCCGTGGAGGTAGTCACTCTGCAAAGACTCAAACTAGCCTAGCAAGCTCATCGGCGTCTTCCAACCCGTACGGGCTATATTTATATACGATGTTCTACACACCAGCCTGTAGGAGACTTTCCGGGAGATCGGTTGATTCATCCGCAGTCTAGTTTGGCCCATCGAATAGCATCAACCTCCAGCTGGAGCCATGCACGCCATGCTAGACCATCATGAAGTTGTGGGTCGCTTGGCCACCTATGCGCTTGGCTAAGAGGGTGAGTGGTTGCTTTTGCATGCGGCTCCCAATATCTTGCCGTCTCTGCCGTAACAGGTCGATGCAATGGAACATTTCTCCGCCAGTTAGCTTAACTCGCTTCTTTTATATTCACGTACACTGTGATTGTGTACTGTCGCCTTTGCACCTCAATACCGCATTGCCTTTCCTCGATGGATCACCAAGACTTTTGTCGTAGTACCGCCCAGAAGCACCATCGTCAGTTTGGAAAACAGGCCGTACCATATGAGGCCATTTCAGCGTTAGTCTGAGATTATCGTGCCCGGATGGAACAAAGTGCTGAAGTGGCCCGCATAGGCCACTGTTGGTTGCAACCAAGCATGGCAGGTAAGTAAGGTGTCGCCGACGATGGGTCTACAGGAGAAGCTTCAAAGCTAACTCTATCTTCAGGTTCTTGTCATAAATGGGACGAGTAATCCGTACCGGAAAGACCTTTCTTTCTCTCACACCAAAGTTCGCCGATACAGATTATCCCTAGAGGTACTGCTGCAATAATATCTTGAGAATCATCGTGAAAATGCTGTCCTCACTCATCAACTCCGGCCTCGTCCTGGCTGCTCTACAGGTATGGACCTGACCCACCGACATGATGATTTCGATGTATGATACTGACATGATGATACAGGTCCTCCCTGCTGTCGCTGTACCGACCGTCGCCAACAGAGATGCTTCGTCCATTCCTGGGTACGGCATCGAAGAGCTTACCTGGGAGCTTCAGACTGCCCCCGGAGGTCCTGCCGTAAACGTTACAGGCACCATTGAGCAAGCTTACAAGCAGATGGAAACGATCAATCCAGGCTTCATCTCCGATTTTGGTCTTGACCAACCAGTCAACGTTTCTTCGCTCGCCATGCCCCTCGAGTCTCGCGGATACCAAATCGATCACATTAACTGCAATGTCTTTGAGTGGGCCTACTTGGACGAAATCCAAAAGGGCCTGGTCTACCTGAATAAGGTCCCTGGCAAACCGACCAACGGCCCTGGCCCTGGCAACTGTGGCCGGGTCAGTTGCTCATACGGTGCTGCTATCTACTGGTGCAATGATGTGCGTCAACTGCTATTGTGATTGAGATTTGGGAATATCTCGCTGACGTCTCTTCCGCATATAGAACGCTGTTAGCAAAACGATCGACACGTTCGGCTACATTTCTGGCGCCGCCCAGACTATTGTCAACAACTGCCCTCAAAGTACGGGTCTGCGGGACATTGGATGGTATGTGGCGTTGACCAAGGGTCAGATCTTCATGACGGATAAGTGGAATGTCATTGTTCGCTACGACAATTGTTAAGAAGCATCAATGCCGCCGTAAAGAAAGACACCGAGAGATGATATGTGGGCGGAACCAGGGCTGTGTTGTATGCGGTCTTGACGGGCTCGCTCAAGGGGCACGGTTGGCGAGAATCGTGTTTAACGAACAGGAGGAAAAATCTACCGGCAGGGAGGGGGAGTATTTCAGTCCGATGCTATGCGGTAGCATGGGCTTTTGCTGGAAATTACCCACTTGGTCTCGACTTGTTGTATTCATATGCCTACCTAGTTCTAGAGCCCAGATGCGGTTTCAAGTGTGGCCGGCCACCTTTCAGGTTTTTACAGCAAACGAACGACGGGGAAGGGGCCCGGGGTAGAACCGTTACGGCTAGAAGCAACAAGACATCACATCAGCCCTTTATCCCAAACCCTCCATCCCATCACGTCCGGACCCGGACCTTCAACCGGCACGGGCTCCCACACGCGTGCTGGCCCAGCCTTTTGGCTCTTTTAACCTTATTTCGACTACCATTCATCAACCTTAACTGGATTACCACGACGACCACCTCACAGCAAGAAGACCACATGCTCTGCACAATGCTCTCTGGCCGTTCCCGGTTCACAACGAACCTCCATTAAATCCTCTCTATAGATACACGTTCTTATACGTCAAGAGGACGCACAAGACGATGGAATAGGTAGCAGCGGGTTGGCAGTCAAAAACAAAACACAAGGCCATTCGATAACTACCTTAGAAGAGGAAGTTTTTTAAGTTATCCAAGCGGATGAGACTGCTAACAGCTGGGATGGAAAGGGACATATCAACCACAGCACCGGGAACATTCAGCGGCAAGCGACAACTTGTCACATATCTCCAGTCCCTCTTGCGCTCCGAAGCCTAACCTTAATCCTAGCAGCGTGCAGTGATGGTGGGAAGCGATGCTTCAACATTCGCACCTTCCCGTCTTCCACCTGTGGCCTGCCCGCACAGACCAGCTAATTCATATAAGGCAGGTATGTACAGAAATGTCATCTTATAAGCAGCACATGTGTGGAGGGTTGGAGCATTTCTTGTACTTACCTCACCACCCACCTGTCCCAAACCCCGACTCTCCAACAGAAGTGGAACTGACCACGTCCTTTGTCCCAGATATTCTTCACAAAACAAGGAACTTCACACCATCAACCGACGCGCCGACAACCCTGGATTCCCGCAACGCAAGTTCGCCAATCAATTGATCTTTGATCTTACGACTTTCTTGGTCTACATATTCCGTTTAACTCTCTCTTCCATTTCCATCCATCAGCATCGAGGCGTGGGCGCGAGATCCTGACCCACGTTCCCAAGTGGGCGTGTTACTGCGCTAGCGTCTGTCAGCCCGGACTTGCCCTGGCGCTGTTAAAGGCCTATCTCCTTTTCGTCACACAATTCCCGGCCACAYCTCTGCTCAAACCCAGTCAAGTGATTGAGGGACGATATCTATCACATCTCTGATCGATCAGCAATGCCGTCCAGACATTGATCATCCTTAGAGCGGGAGAGTCACTGGCAGTCGGTCCTGGGAGGTCTTTCGTCGATTAACAGGACACTATCTTGGATGGTTCAAAGCAATTGATGGTGATGGTGATGGTGATGGGGATGGTGGTGTTGAACACACCGTTCCTTTCAACATTCCAGTTTGACTCGCCTGCGGGTCTCTTGTCCCAGCGTCACTGCCTTTGCTTTGGATATATCCGTTGTCTCATTCTGGGACTGGAGGTCTTCATGGGAGAGTCACCTTCGCGACCGGTTCTGGTCGGTAACAACCTGATTTTTTTTTTTTTTTGCAATCCGTTTGGGCAACAAACAGGCCCACCAGTGCCTTCAAAACCTGGATACCTCTAAGCAGTTTTTACTCTCACACCACGATGTCTTGCCCGCCGGCCTGTAGTAGATCGCTCGGGAGATCCTCTTTGCATCCGTCTCATCTGCCGCAGTCTAGGCCAGCCATTCGAAGTCGGGAGTTGCTTTTTTCTCATGCGGCTCCAAAACTCTAACCCTTCTGGGACAACAAGTGAAGCCAAGAGACACTTAGCCGCCGGTTGGCAAACTCGATTAGTTGTGGATTTGATATACACTGTGAGTACTGTCGCGCTTGCAACTCGGTTCTGCATTTATCTCCTCATCCGAAGTTCACCGTCGCATCGAACGTCGCATTGCGAATCATTTCCCCTCTTCATTGAGAGCACAGCGTCGTGCTCGACGATGCAGTCTGATGCCGACCCTCTCTTCGGGTTATAAAAGGGACGGCAAGTTTGTCATTGAGAGATTCTTATTATCTCCATCAACTTCACCGACA
>RANZ01000539.1:0-23013 GCA_009805285.1 Neurospora terricola FGSC 1889 | reverse complement strand
CTTGGCGACCTGGGCGGGCTGGTGGCCGGACTCGTCGCGGGGCGGGAGACCACCCATACCCTGGATGGCGTTGGCGAAGGCATCGGCAACACGCTTGACCTTCCAGCAGGACTGGCCGTGGATCTGGCACCACTGGGCTTCGGCCTCAGCGTTAGGCTGGGCGACCGGGGTGGCGGAGGCCACGGCGGCGAAGATGACAAGAGGGAGGGTGAACTTCATCTTGAAAAAATGGCTTGGATGAAGAATGTTAAAAAGTGTCAACGAAGAGACCCTGTTGGTTGAGAGAATGAAGACCTCTGAGGGTTGATTGGCAATGTCAAAGGTGATGGAGAAAAAAAAGGGTGTGTTATGAGGAGATCAACAACATCTTTTATATCCAAACTATCACGGCTGTCGAAGTCTGTGAAGGCATGGTTATTCAAGTGCGATTTGTATAGAATCGGAGGTAAACCTTGTTGGCGACAAGGATCGTCCAAGGGGGCGGTGGCCACGAGGGAGGGAGTTCGGTCAAAGAGGACGATAGGCCGGTCCAGAACTAAGCAATGGACGTGAAAGGGCCATGTTTGTTATTCGGTGATGGTGTGGTTATTGAGGTCAAGGGCTTGCTTTGGTGGAGGTTGACGGAGGGGATTCGTCAATGGCTTATTCAGATCTCTATTCAGAGGAAGGCTTCATTGAGCCCGGCGATAGAGCCACATTCTCCGAGAGTATGGGATGAATTGCTACGACTGAGGATTCGAAGGGATGAAAGTTCGGTCCCGAGGTGTCGGAAACGTTTGAGGAGTTTCAAGGCGATCGAGGTTCGGACGAAGACCTTCAGGTCAGACTCGGTGCTCCGCCCAATGATGGCCTGCCGGAACTGGCCGAGTAGTCGAAGATGCTTCATGCAGCCGGGGCTACTGGGACTCGGGGAGAAGCCGAACGTCTGAAGCAGGTTAGATGCAACGAAGACAAAGCAAGGGTGAGGTGAAGATGAGGATGTAAGAGGCGCTTAACGTTGATGCCACGTGAGAAACAACCTTCTTCTAGAATAAAGACCAGGAACATGATAGGAGAGCCACCGTGATTGTTTAGTGCATGCGGTGTGGTCAACAAGCGGCAAATTTAGGGGTTAGCAACAAAGTGTTTATTGAGGTTCTATTCAAACCCATTTTAGGAAAGCGTGGTTGATTGCTCAAAGGATTCCTTGCGCCTGGCCCCAGGCTTTGGCGAGCTGAACCCCTGGCGCCAGCTTTTCTTCGGAATGAGATCCAGTACCTCGAGGAAACAACGGAGGAACACTAAGAAACTATTGTTGCAGCCAGAGAAGTGAGTGATATCGGAGTGTCCTTTGGTTCATGCAGGAGACGACGGTGTGATGGTGGGCGTAGGAAGCACAATAAAGGACGAAAGACAACAGAAGCGCCGGTGTCTAAACGTCTAGGCGGTTTTCCTCTTGTTGATCATGATTTATGATCGTCTCTGATATGAGTAGCACCCTGTCTTCCCCATCTTTCTTTCATGTCTCCATGATCAACACCTTTCATCCAGAGCGAGAAATACTGTTTGCGGGTAGCCTGGTTTGCCTGTCCATCACAAGCAGCAGACATTAGGAACCAACTTTTGCCATGCAAACTGTACGGCTTCTTCCATGATATCGGAAGCTTTCCCACACCTGTTCTAGCATACATGCCCATCGCTCACTCTCGTGGTTGTGAGTGCTGTTCAGTTCAACTTGGCGGGTTCCCACGAAAACTGATGTTTGATCAGTAGACAGTGTACCCGGCATATCCGTATGGGTTATGGTTGAAATTGACAGATGCTTCCATTCATGAGTATCGCAGAGTCCAGACAAGGCTCAGCTAGCAGCGTCTTCAGTGTCGACACCTTTGGGGTGATCAACCACTTCTGGTGGATGCCGTGGGTTGCAATCCTGCTGAAGGCGGTATCGGCAAAGAGAAAATTGGGTCAAGCCAGATCGATAAATGTAGGTTCCGGGAGGATTCGCAGATGATAATAAGATTCGGTAGGTTGAATGCTGCACATATGGCAGCTCAAGCAGGTAGTTCGTTGCGGTCGTGAGACACGGTGATCTGAGGACGAGAGCTCCGGCTAGCAGGCGCCAAGCAAAGTTTGTGAGAGTGAAATTGCTACACTGTACTGGTGGATCCAATGCACGCATCTACTAACAGTATCTGCAGCAAAATCACGCCAAATATGTTACCGGTCTTCAGAGGGTGTGAAGAGCGCTCCGTATCCAACAGCGCTGAAGATACTGGCCTGATAGGGCTGGCTGTCTGAGTGGACCATGAAGTCACACTGCCGTGGGACACCCGCCTGCAACAAGCCGCAGACAGTGCGTCATTCCAAGCGGGACTACAACAGAAGCTTTTCAACCTCATGGGCCACAACGACCGGAGTCCGACTTGAACATGCCAAAACTCAATAGAGCCTTTCCAATCACTCGGTTTTTTAACGCACTCGCGATGATCATTCGGGTTGGCCCGCAGCCGCTGGCCTCGCCCAATCGGCTCAAAAGATGTCCGGTGCCATAGCGTCATAACCCCGTTGACGAACACTCGGTAGCACGCCCGCCGGCATTGTCTTGACGGTTTGAACGTGTCAGGCGCCGATCCGAACGGGACCCAAGACCCGAACTCTCCGGCCATCTCCTCCCACCAGCCATACACCTCACGTACAAATCGTACTATGTAAAGCCGACATGATATCACGTTGGTATGTCGGGCCAACAGCATGAGGAGATGAGGTAAAATATACCCTGCTCAGCACTCAGGGTTCCTGCTTGTTTATTTCTATTCGCTGAAAGTCCCACCCCGAGGTCATCCCGGCATCGGAGAAGAGCTTCTCCCGAGCTTGTTTTGGCCGAAGATGGGATCCCGGTGCTCGGGACCCTGTCCTTCTCTCGCAACTAGGGGTCGACTGGTATTATTTGTAAGCGGTAAGTCAATGTAATTTCCGTAAAAGTAACGTAAATATAAAAGTTCTTCCAGCTTTTACAGCACGTGCTGGGCCACCGGGTTAAAAGGTACGTACCTGAGCCAGCTCACACGCAGAAGTGGTGGTGCGGAGGTACCTCGGCGGGAGAATGCACGGATTCGTGCACGGGCCTTTTTAAGAATTACGGTGAGGAAAAGTGTAAGGAAAGGTAAAAATCCCAGATTTACGGAATCTATCGACAACGGCATTTTGTGACATATTCACGGATCATACCACGCCGATATGGCTCTTGTTTTTATTTGAAGCGATCGAGAGCGAAATGCGATAGAAAAAGTCGCAAAGAAAAGACGTACTTTTCAACAAACACCCGGCGCTAACTTTCCCACGAGACGGGCCGAAGGTATACATTTTGACCGCTCACAAAGTTTGAACCGGGGTTCCACGTTTTTCAGGATATAGCAGATTGCCAACACCAGTCCATGATGGCTATGATGGGCATATGATGCCCATGAAACCGGAGCACAAGGAAATGAACCCTCCTCTCTCTTTCCGTTCCTGCCCGTTGCTCCATAGCCGTCGATCAAGGCGGCAACTGCGGTAATACGCAAACAATCCTGACGTTTTGGTATCGACTTGTCGCTCTCATCTGTGTACACATTACAGCGACGGCTGCAACAGCAAACTGGAGGGTGGGATGACGGATGATGCATGCGTCTTACCCAACAGTATGGATGACTAATTGACTGAACGGCTATCTTCAAGCACGGTCTTCCTGCTTCTTCACGAAGCCCGGAACCTTTCAGGATGACGGCTTCATGGCCCCTTTTAAGTGCCCAGGAATTGTACATTACCGTTTCAAAATTTGTCGCGACGCGGCGAACCCATCCTTTGGTGACGACCCTTTGGACCCGACTTCCGACCGAACTCATCCGGCACTCCCGGACCTCCCGGACCTCTCGGGATCCAGTTTATTGACAGTATGCTCTGATCATTGTCCAGTCCACATCCTTGCCTTTTTAAGTTTTTCTTCCAAATTATGAGCTCCGCTCTTCCCGTACAAGTGATAGTGCCATGGGTCGATGGTACCTGGAATTCCATTCACGGCTTGATATCGTAATCGATATTTACCTGTCTATCCACTGATTTTGCCTTTAGGTACTCCTCCAGTTCCTGCTCCTCTCACTTCTTTTTTACCCAACCGACCAGATAATTCACCACAAAGCAATTCCTGCGGCCTGTTGTGCTGTACTTGCTTCCGGCGTCTACATCACTTGTCTTCCTTTCATCCCGATCTTCCCCTTCGAAGGGCTCTGCCACCCCCAATCGCAAAACCTTAAACCTCTCCGCCCACATCTCCGCATCCGGGGCCCAAGCACTGCCTCCCCCGCGCCCCAGAAATCTGCACGTCATGTCCGTTTCACTCCAGCACCGGGCTTCAGACAGCTCCGATGGCGTCGACAGGATAGCCGAAGAGAAGCAAAAGCTCACCGTTAATGCAACACCATCCACAAAAAAGCAAGATGCATTGGGACTTGACGACGCCGACCGGCAATCTACCACAAACCGCTTCAAGACCTTCCGGTCAGCCTTCAAGTACATCCACCACCTAACACCAAAGCAGGTAGATGACTACATGCACTCGTATGTCATTTACAATCTCGACTGGGCCGATGAAGATGCCATGATCAAGGAACTTGGTCCCGACTACCAGGCCAAGGTCGGCGAGTGCTTGAAGGCTTACTACGGAATCATCAACCATCTCTGCGCCATGGGTGATGTCGAGAAGATGTACATCCCTCCCCACATGGACAAGCGGGCTTCCGTCATCGAAAATCAGCTGCTTTACGAGAAGGCCGTCGCGCATGCTATCGGCATGAAGGCTGGCGACAAGGTTCTCGACTTGGGATGTGGCCGAGGGCGCGTGGCTGCTCACATGGCCAGCATGACCGGCGCTACAGTTACCGGTCTCAACATCGACCCTAACCAGGTTGCCCAGGCACAAGAATTTAACAACCAGAAGGGATTCAAGAACAACTTTGTGCAACAAGACATGAACACGCTACCACTACCCTTTGCCGACAACTCCTTCGACTGCTTTTACCAGATCCAAGCGCTGTCACTGTGCAAGGACCTCCCAGCGCTCTTCCGCGAAGTCTATCGCGTGCTCAAGCCTGGCGCCAAGGTCTCGCTCCTCGACTGGGTCAGCTTGCCAGGCTACGACGCCAGCAATCCCGAACACCTTGCGCTCATGAGCCGCGTGAAGCCTCTCATCGGCGCCGTTGGCACACCAACACCCAAGAGCTTCGAGAAGGCCCTCGAGGATGCCGGCTTCGTCGTCACAAAATCCGAGAACGCGAGCATCGACGGCCTGCAGGCGCCATTGATTGACCGGGTCGACATTTACTTTCGCACCATGCGCCAGATCATTCTGGGCTTAGTGAAGATCCACGTCCTGCCGCAGCACTTCAAGACGTTGATCAACAGGTTATGTCTGGATGGTGAGGCGTTTGTTAAGATGGATAGGATGCGTCTTATTACAACGAGTTACTGGATTGTGGCGGAGAAGCCCCTTTGATGAATCGTTTGACGACAGATACAATAACAAAACAAGCCTGGCGCATGGTGGTGGTATTATAAAAGTTGGATGCCGGCTTATGATACCGTTTGGACCTTTTGCGATGGATATTCCCCTTTTCGGTTCTTTTCAACAATAATCAATAATGTATGTGTGAAGGAGGATGTTGGATAGTTGATGATGATGATGATGAATCATCTCTTGTACGTTGGTTATTGCAACTCTCTCTTGTTTATTGTACCCTTCCTTTCGAACAGTTACTTTAGATATCCATAGAACTTGGCATTTTGGAATTTGATACAGTATCAGAAAGAATGGTTGAAACAACACCCTTGCATACGATAAAATCCTGTTCGTGGAAACCTGTGTAAACTCTGAACATCCATATGGTAGTTCTCGCATTACAGATGTCGTTGATTATCTTGGGCGGCCAAGCTGAGCCCCTGAATTAGTTCCGGTCCAAGGTGCCGCAACAAAACAAACAGTTTGCGCCACCACGAAACCGTCGCCGAAACAACCAACACGCAGCACCCTTTTCGATAGCATCTTGGAATAGTGAGAAAAAAAGCGACATGAGCTACAAGACAACAGAGAAGCATATGACACTCAAATACAAAAGCCAAAAAAGTGAAAAAGATGAGGTCGTGCCCGGAATCGAACCGGGGTTGCCGGAATGTTCTGAAGAGAATCAGAATCCGGAGTGATAACCGCTACACTACACAACCGTGCGTACCACGTTTGTTATTGGTTGTGAGAACTGGTCCGACCAAGAACTTATAAAGCCCAATCTGGAGTTCCAAAACAGGACCACCACAAGATGATATAAAACACACGACGTTTTCCAAGCAACAGAGGCAATTGCAAGCGTGGAATAAGTTTCGAAATCTTTATAAAGCCCAATGAACTGACTATAGAAGTTACTATAGCGCGTTTTGAAGAACTGTTCTAAGGACCGCCATTTTATGAGCCTATATTTCTTAGCATCTTCATTATGGACAACGAGCACTATGCCTGCAGATGAGGAAAGTAGTCATCATCTGTCAATGTGCGTGCATTCTTCTGGTACAATCTGGAGAGTCACTAGGTTGTTGCGGCTTGGGAAACATGTCGCTTGTTCTGAGCTGATGAGTATCATTCTGTTTGGGGCTTGTTGACAAACACCCACCTAAGGCATTCATTCAGACACTACCAAGATATATAGAGCTTTACGACCCTACAAAGCACTTTACGAGAATCTATCGCACCCATCATATGCAGAAGAACTGTTGAACCTTCTCGACTACCATCATGTCAGCGAAAGAGAATATTCCCGTAGCGACGAAGAGTTAGTCTTCTCTGTTCATCCAAGGCCTTGCCTGCTCCATTGTCAAAGTGCGGATGCGATCACTGCTTCTTCTTGCATGTATGTGCCTCTAAGATCCAGAATCTCTCTTACCAAGGAGAAATTTTTTCGAAAAGTGACAAATGAAAATTTGCATATATTGTACCCTCAGTCTTTGGGTGACGAGATGAAGTCATCCCGTGCGAAAAGACGTTTTCAACAGTTTAGACCACTAGACACATCCTCACAGATCACCCCGTCGTTGAACAGCCATGAGCAACAAGTTAGGCTCAAGGTTATAGAGGCTCTGACCGATATGAGCGTTCATCTTTCAACGGCAGAAATCGATGCTGTAGTAGGCCTGTTGATGCTGCGCAGACATACCCCAAGCACTTGCCAGTTTTCATCATCGGTCCAGGCCGCCGGCCATTGGGAACGTACAGCTTCGGGAGCTGTGAAGGATCGGGTTATTACTACCACACAAGAGCGTCCGCGCACAAAACAGATAGTCGGTATCCAAGGACGAGTTGTAGTGCCATCTACTTCGCAAGTCCCTGATAGCAGGTCTTCCTCTCAGACAGTCACCTCCTCCAGCCCGGGCCTTGCTGCGAGTCAGTTCAACACTACCCAATATCATAAGGCGAGGAGGACTCAGGTCTCGTCGGCTCGTTCAACTGCCTCTCAATCGTATCAAAACCAGACCACTAAAGCGGATAACCCCTACGTCAACGAGCTCTATCCGCTACAACCAGTGGCCAAGAAGAGGAAGTGCCTCCCGAATGTTTCTCAGCATCACGGCGTGACCAACACGCCACCCTCATCCATCCGCAAGGCCAGCTTTCTAGAGGCATCATCGACAAACACCTCCCAAGAAACGCAGCATACAAGCTCATCTCTTCACACCCAACCAACCACAAATCAACAAGCACCAGAACCTCCTAACAAACCAACACTCACACTTACACCTCCTACCCCCGAGCATCAGCATCATCATCAACCACAACCACAACCGCAACCACGACCACAATCGCAATCACCTCCCTCAGAATCTCACTCTAAATCCCAACCCCGATCCCAAACTCGACCCCTCTTCCCAAATCTACCTTCAGCTCCAAGCCTAGCAACTTCAACTTCAATACCAACAACAGCACCAACAGCACCAACAAAAACCCCCAAGAAAAGAAAGAAATACGGCACAGCCTACGAAGTCTCCCGCGCCCGGCAAATCCAAGCAATCGGCGTCCCCCGCCTTCCCGGCCCGTGCCACTCGTGCGCTCGCAGACAGAGACAACTGGATGAGATAGCTGCTGCCGCTGCCAATGCCGTCGAAGGAGAGTTGGTGAGTACAGTTAGAGGTAATGGTATAGGACGGTTCGCGAGGCCGCAGAGGGGTGATGAGTTTTTGCCTTGTACTGTTTTGAGTAACGGGATAGGGATCGGCGATGATGGGGAAGGACACGGGATTGGTGATGGTGGGAATGGTGGTGGGCGTACGACTGGGACTGGGACTGGAACTGGGCCGACGCCTTGCGCGAGGTGTAAGAGTATCAAGATGAAGTGTGAGGGTTAGTTAGTTAATGTTTGTTGTTGTCGTGTGGGTTACTTAGGTGGCCTTGTCTGGTACGTAATTGAAAAGAATGGAGACAGGAAACTGAAGGAGGGCGAGGAGATGTGGGAATGCTAGGTAGTTACCTTGGTTGCTGAGTTTTCTAAACCTTAGATGAAAGAGCGGCTAGAGTTACACCTCCCCTTGAAGCAGTGGATGTAATCATGATCGTAGAAGCCTTGACTGTTCAGCTGTTCCGCTGTATGTATGTTGACCTCTCCATCACCCACTTGAAAGTCATCTCGTATCCGCAGCTATGATTAACTTCAGCATTAATTGCATTCAAGCGTCAGACGATCCCTCTTCGGCGCAAATTAAACTTACATAGATCGTCCTACTCCAGTCCTGTACGTGGTGTGGAACTCGGATATCCAAGCCCTTCCGCTGATCCGAGTATCACCCTTGAGACATGTAGACGTTAACTAGACTTAGAACATTGGAAGCATCACAAGAAGGGTAGGTGCTCAAAGTAACATCTACTCGTCAGGAGAATACTGTCAACAATGATTCGTGATGTCCATGGCTGGTGCAGTCAAGAAGCATATGGGTACAAGACGCTTGTCCGTAACCGTTCGGGTTTGAGTTAAGCAAAGGAAACATTTTCATGCCTCTCATCCCTTATCCGCTGCGAACGATAGACACTCAAACGGAAGTAGCAAATAGGGCCTGGCTCCAACGCGGCGGTTGTGACAAAGTTATTCCTTTGAATCTCTGATAATGAAATAAACAAGCATAGCTCTCAACAGCTATACCGTAGGTATCAAAGCAACTCTCTCCCAGGCAGCAAAAGACTCCAAATCCCAAAAACACCAAAACACCCCCCTCCGACGATCCCGGCGACCACCTCACATCAACAAACGCCAAGCACCAAGCAACAGCGCGGCAAAACCGGTGCAAACACCCATAAGCCACTGCAGCGTCTGGAACTTGACCTGCTCCAACTGCTGCCTCAGCGCCGCCACCTCCTGTTCGATCTTGGTCTCCGTCTCCTTGATCTTGAGCTCCTGCGACACGGCCTCCTCGCGGATGCGGCCCTTCTCCAAGTTCAGGTCGAGCCGGACGCTAGCCTGGGTTCGACCGATCTCGTCGCGCAGCCGGCTGTTGAGCTTGGCGATGTCGTTGGTCAGCCGCTCGTGGGCGGCCCGCGTCGTGTTGGACTCGGTGCTGTCGGCCGAGAGCAGCTCGCTGCGCAGCTTGGCGAAGTCGACTTTTTGCGTGTAGGTCGCTTTGGCGGCGTCTTCGCGGAGGACCATGGTTCGGGTCAGGTTTTGTATACTGCTTAGAGAAGAGAAGTGGTTAGTTACAGCCGAAGCGGGAAAGGGGGGGGGCCAGAAAGGGAAAGGGGGGCTGGAGGTGGTGGACAGGGGAGCTTCACCTTTCCTCGATTACATCGTTTAGGACTTTCATCATGGCCACCGATTGCTCTTCTGTGAACCCATCTTCTTGTAGTCGCTGGACGAACTTGAGCGTGTCGAAGTGGTGGTCGCGCCTTCGTGCTGCGGAAGCATGGAATGAGCGTCTTAGGGACGGGTTGCGGGCGATGGTGTTAAGAGACCGCGGCTTGTTGTTGCTCGGTGCGGTACATTGGGCATGATCGGTCGGCCGGCTCGAGTGGAAGGATCTTGAAGAGCAGAGGGGCTGCCATGTTCGTGGTTGTTGCTCGTGGGCTTGTAGGAGGATGGAGGGGACAGTTCTGGGTACGTTTGGCGAGAGAGGACCCTGCCAGCTCAACCGTGGGAGCAGGAATCGCGGGAGGGATTGCGCAGTGTTCATTGTCTTTGGTGGTTTGTCTTTGGCTCTTTGCGCGTACCTCAACAGGTGGGAAGCGGTTCGGTCGGGCGGGTGTTTTCAGGGCGGAAGGTAACTGTGTTGTTGAACTGGAGTAGCACGGGAAGTATTGGAGCTTCTGGGAGATTGAAGGTATAGGTATGATGTCGTTGCGGAACTTGGTCACCACGTCAATCACACTTTCAGATGGTCGGGATCTCGCCCGGCATTCGGAAGGGGCAGTGACATTGACGAGGTTCCCATGCGTCCAATCTCCGTAGCCGGACCCACCTGTGTTCTGCCGCCGCATTCTTGGCACTTTGACAAGGCGGGCGGATGCAGCGCTTGTTTCTGTGGCTGGTGTTCTTCCTTGCATCGATCTGCCAGCGAAAGTGAAGTGTCCCGCCAAACCCCACCTCGACTTGCGCTGGCAAGCCACAACCCACACTGGTGCGGCGTGCACGTCCCCTCTCCTCCCGCAGTCCATAAAAGAAGCCGAAAACTTTTTCGCTTTTGGACTTTTTCTCCTTTTTTTCTCCAATTTTTACAACGCATTATATCACATTCTCGGAATGCAACTTGGATGCGAGGTCCCCGGATTCACGTTCGGAGCTGACCCAGGACCAATTCATCGATTTCGAACAGAATGGAGAAAAGATCCCAGCGAACAATCTTGGGTGCGGTGCTTTCCTTGCCCTTCGTGGCTCCGTGGAAAGGGTCGCAATGATTGGGCGTACATACATACACCTACTTCAATGTGCTTTATTTGTGATGTGATGATATGAGTGCTTCACTTGTGGGAATGAGCCTGTCATGTCATGGCTTGCGTTGGCGCTTCATGTAATAGTCACGGTTGATTTTGTAAACCTGACCAGTAGCAGCGTCTTGGATACCCGAACTGCAAGTTCGTGGACAATTGAAGAGATCGAATGTCCATTCGTGTGTAAACTTTATTCTACGGAGCATTTATACTGAAGACGGTTGCGGCAGGTCATCACGATGGGTTTTGTGCCTCTTGTAGGGATCCCGTATCCGATGCATACGGTTCATGAAAGGAACAAAAGGTGTGACAACCTCGGGCTGTTGACTGCTTAATGTTGTTGCGGCTTGGAAAACGTCGTCGTGGTCCAGGCAATCATGTTGCTCGTATGACACATGTTCTTCTTTGATGCTTCCAGTCTGAGCCCAGTATCGACGCTTTGACTATCTCTTCTATTCAGGGGTCCTGAGACGAGGTAACAACGGGAATGAAATGTACTTTTGGGACTTGCAACGGTCAAAGTGCAATCATTGAACAGCCTGGCGATGACAAAACCTGATGACAGTAGCCTGACGTGCCAAACGGAATGGGAGACACTGGAGGCTGGTCGAGCCAGTTACTTCGAACTCGAAATGTTTGCAATCACGGACTGTGAGCTATACGGTTTAAGCAGAACACCTGAGAATTTACCATGTAATGAAATCTTTATTTTATTTCATGTATACATGAGGTATCGAGTGCTACAAGCTTCACTCTCTGCACGCTGCCTGGGCTCCTGAGTTGGCCCGGCCCGGCGTCCCTCGATGTGCCCAAATTGTGTGCGGAAGGATTGATATTCATGTCATCCATCCATCCATCTCTTTCATATCAAAATCCATTTGCCATATAACCATTCCCAAGTAACAATAACCCGGCCGGACTCCGAACAACGACGCGCCCTTTCTCTTTTTTCTTGAAAATGTTCGTCTCGTCGTGGAAAAATAACACAATTTGGTGGTGGTAGCTCTGTTGCGTGACACTCGAACTGCCTCTTTTTTCTCGAGTCTGACGATGGAATGACAGWCTGTCATTCAATCATCCAGTTGCTCATTTGTCGCCGGGCTTGACGATGCGGCAGACGAGGTCAGAGCCATCGACGGAGTCACCCTCGCGGACAGCAAGGGAGGAGACAACACCGTTGTGAGGAGCGGAGATGACCATTTCCTACAAAACACAGGTTAGTAATGAGTCACTTGGAAAGTAGGGGTTAGGGTGGATAACGTACCATCTTCATGGCGCTGAGAACGGCGAGAGGATCGCCCTTCTTGACCTCAGCACCGTCGCGGACGCGGAGCTCAACGAGAACACCGGCCATGGGGGCGCCGACCTGGCTGGAGTCGGTAGGATCGGCCTTGGCCCTGCTCACATTCTCGACCGACGCCTTCTTGTCGTCGACGGTAACCTGGCGAACCTCACCGTTCATCTCGTAGAACACCTCACGCTGGCCGGTGTTCTCGGAGAGAGGACCGACAGCAAGGAGCTTGAGAATGAGGACCTTGCCCTTCTCGAGCTCGACGTGGAACTCCTCGCCGATCTCGGGCCTGGACAGGAAGTACTTGGTGGGAAGGACGGAGAGATCACCGTACTTGGCCACGAACTTCTTGTAGTCCTCAAAGACCTTGGGGTACATGACGTAGCTGGCAACATCGCACTCGGTGACGCTGCCGAACTTGCGAGCAAGCTCCTTGCGGACCTTGGCGAAGTCGACGGGCTCGAGGAAGAGACCGGGGCGGGCGTCGAGCTTGCGACGGCCACGGAGAGCCTTGGTACGGAGAGGCTCGGGGAAACCGCCGTAGGGCTGACCCATCATACCCTCAAGGAACTCGAGGACGGAGCCGGGGAAGTCGAGCTCGCCAGCGCGGGCCAAGACATCATCCTTGGACAGCTTGTTGGAAACCATGAACTGGGCCAAGTCACCAACGACCTTGGAAGTAGGGGTGACTTTGACAATGTCACCGAGGAGGTCGTTGGCCTCCTCGTAGGCCTTCTTGGTCTCGAGCCACTGGGAGCCGAGGCCAAGCTGGGCAGCCTGGAACATCATGTTGGTGAGCTGACCGCCAGGAATCTCGTGCTCGTAGACCTCAGGGTCGGGACCCGTGAGGTGGGCCTCGAAGGGCGAGTAGAGGAGACGGAGCTGAGACCAGTAGGTGTCAAGAGCACGGACGTGCTGGACGTTGAGACCAGTGTCCTTGTCAGTGCCATCAAGCGAAGCAAGGATGGCGTTGATGCTGGGCTGAGAGGTCATGCCAGACAAGCTGTCAGTGGCAGCATCAACGGCATCAGCACCGGCCATGGCGCAAGCAACCATGGAAGCGACACCGGTACCCGCGGAGTCGTGAGTGTGGACGTGGATGGGGAGGTCGGGGTACTTCTTGCGGATGCTGCCGATGAGGAGGGTAGCAGCGTGGGGCTTGAGAACACCAGCCATATCCTTGATGCCAAGGACATCAATGTCGAGAGCGACAAGCTCGTCAACGAGCTTAAGGTAGTACTCAAGGTTGTACTTCTTTTTAGGGTTAAGCATGTCACCGCTGTAGCAGACGGTACCCTCGCAAACACCGCCAGCCTTCTGGACAGCCTTGATACCAACCTCGAGCTGGTGGATGTCGTTAAGGGCATCGAAGACACGGAAGATATCGACACCGTTCTTCTTGGCATGCTCGACGAAGTGCTCAATGGCGTTGTCGGGCAGGGAAGCGTAGGCAACACCGTTGGCGCCACGGAGGAGCATCTGGAAGGGAATGTTGGGCACAAGCTTGCGCATCTTGCGGAGTCTGTCCCAAGGATCCTCATAGAGGAAACGCATGGCGACATCGAAGGTGGCACCACCCCAGCACTCCAAAGAGTAGAGGTTGTGGAGGGCATGGCTGGTCTCCTTGGCGATGTTCAACAGATCGACGGTACGCACACGGGTGGCAAGGAGAGACTGGTGGGCATCACGCCAGGTGGTGTCCATGAGAAGGCAGCCCTTGTAGTTGCGGACAGCCTTGGCGAAGGCCTTGGGGCCCTGCTCGAGGATGATCTGGCGCCAGCCCTTAGTGCAAGGCTGGTTGACATCGATCTTCTTGCCGGAAGCATCGTGGAGCTCGGGGATGATGATATCACCCTTGAACTTGGGCTCACCGATCTGGCCCTTGATGCTGCTGCCGTTGACGGCGACATCACCGAGATAAGCAAGAAGCTTCTGAGCACGGTTCTGGCTGCCAACGAGGTCGAAGAGCGACGGGGTATCATCAATGAAGGTAGTCCAGCAGTTGCCCTCAATGAAAGTCGGGTGAGTGAGGAGAGAAGCCAAAAAAGGAATGTTGGTCTTGACGCCGCGAATGCGGAACTCGATCAGAGCACGCAAGACCTTGCGCCTCGCAATCTCATATGTTGAGCCTTTGCAAGAAACCTTGACTAACATACTTCAGAGAAGAAGAGAGAGAAGAGGTTAGTACAAGTCCTGACAGGAAGACAGTGGCCATGGAGGTCGGAATCCCCTAAGGACTGCGTAATGACTTACCTGTCGTAAAACGCTGAAATCCATCGATATTAGTGACATGATATTAATAGGTGGTGGTGATTAATAGATGGTGGTGATGATTTGAGGTGGTGATGATTTGAGGTGACGACGGCGAGGGTGAAGATATGTTGATGCATTGAGGCTGCACATGGCGCACGGTCCACCCCCTGAGGTTTTGTGGGTCTTCCAGATTGGACCCACACTAGTGGGTCCAAACACCTGCCATAGTGCCATTTGTTTGCAGCGAAAATGCCTTGTGTGAAGCAACAGGCCTCTGGAAATTGAGGTATGCAGTTCCTTGATGCAGCAAAGCCTTGAGCTGATGCGCAAAGGCATGGGGAGGAAGATTTGATGCCATTCCTCCGGTATCGCGATGCATCTGATGGGTGCAAGTATGCGTCGAGGAATACCGGGAATGCCCCATGGAGAGTGGAAAACTCATCAACTGGTGCATTTGGGGTCTTAGGGTCTTTGGGGAATGTCTTTGGGGCATGAAAGGGGAAAGGGGAAATCACTTACGAGTAATGACGGCACCAGCAAAGCCGTTACCACCGTCGAGACGGACACCGTTACCACCAGCGCTGCGGTAGACCTCAATCTTGCCAGTATCGGGCTGGAAGTTCTTGGCGGGATCCTCAGTGGTGATACGGCACTGGATGGCGAAACCGCGGGTGGTGATGCGGTCCTGGGTGAGACCAAGCTGCTCAAGAGTAGCACCAGCGGCGATCTGGATCTGGGCAGCGACAATGTCGATACCGGTGATCTCCTCAGTAATGGTGTGCTCGACCTGGATACGGGGGTTGATCTCGATGAAGTAGTAGCGGTTCTCCTGGTCGACAAGGAACTCAGCGGTACCGGCGTTGCGGTAGTTGACCGACTTGGCGAGCTTGACGGCATCGGCCAAGATGGCATCGCGGGTCTCGGTGGGAAGGTCCTTGGCGGGGGCAATCTCGACGACCTTCTGGTGGCGGCGCTGGACGGAGCAGTCACGCTCGTACAGATGGACAATGTTGCCGTGGTTGTCACCAAGAAGCTGGACCTCGATGTGCTTGGGCTTGTCGAGGAAGCGCTCGACGAAAACGGTGCCGTTGCCGAAGGCGCTCTTGGCCTCGGAGGTGGCGCGCTCGAAGGACTCCTTCAGGGAAGCCTCCTCGCGGACGACACGCATACCACGGCCACCGCCGCCATAGGCAGCCTTGATGATGATGGGGAAGCCGTACTTGTCGGTGAACTCCTTAACGGCCTCGAAGGTTTCGACAGCACCCTCGGTACCAGGGACGACGGGGACACCGGCGGCAATGGCAAGCTTGCGGGCAGAGACCTTGTCACCAAGAGCGTCGATCACCTCGGGCGAAGGGCCGATGAACTAAAAGAGAACAAGTTAGCGCTCATGCACTCCTCATTGGGCGAACCACATGAACCCCGCGCTCTAGCTAGGCGCGGTCTGGGCAACTTACGATAAGGCCGGCCTTCTCGACTTTGCGAGCGAACTCGGCGTTTTCAGAGAGGAAACCATAACCTATTTGGAGGATCAGTACGATACGACCTCAGGGCCTTCAGGTGACCGGGTCTGTCCTACCGGGATGGATCATCTGGGCGCCATGCTCGACAGCAATCTTGACGATCTCGTCGGCGGCGAGATAAGCACCAACGGGGGTGTATTGTCCACGCTTGCCAATGACGTACGCCTCATCGGCCTCTGCATTCCTAGCATCAGTAACTGTAACTGTAACTGTAACTGTAACTGTATCGCATGCCAGCCAAGGCGCTGCCGCTGGCCTGGGCTAGATCGACGAAAGGATATTGGGGGAGGGTAAAATCGCGCATACTCTGTCTGTGCATGGAGAGACGGTCCTCATAACTGGTAAAAGTTAGAAATTGATCGAACAGAAGAGAGTTTGGTATATGGAAGCGCTTACCTGAAGATGGCAACGGTGTGAAGAGACAACTCGTGAGCCTGCGCAGTTTTCTAGGTCAACCATGCCCACCACAACAACAAAGACATGCACGGCGAAGAGATTGATTGGTAACTCACAGTTCTGAAGATCTGTATAGTGTATCGGAGGTAAGTACGACTTTCATCTCATGTTTGAGTGGTCATGGCGGTTGGACATACACGAATGGCTGAGTATCACTGTTAGCGCATCGCTCGGGGAACATGTGATGTGGCAGGGTCACTACTTACGAATTTCACCACGGTTGGCAACTGTTTCGCATGAAGAACCGACGTTAGTAACTTGTTCGATACAACTTCATAGACTTTTGCGCGCAGAGGTTCAATTGATCGCGACACTCTTGCGAGCAGCCGGCGACCGCACACCAAGCACGTCCCGTCTCTACGGAATGCGAATGCGACTGACCCAAAATCTTGTTCAACTGCATAATAGTCGAGTTGGCCCGGATGCGGTGGACGGTCTGGGCCTCCTTGGGGACATCGCCCTCCTCGAACACCTCCTCATACTGGTCGGCAGGCTTGTCGGAGGCCATCTTGACTCAATTGACGCAAGGTCGTGGTTGTTGAGAAGAGAAAAGCTGGTGAGGTAGGGATTTTGGAGGGGGAGCGAGCTACTTGAGTCTTGAGGCAATGACGAGGTCGGCGGGGTCTGTCCCGGTGGTGGGGTTATCAGGGTTACGGCGCGACGCGCTGCAGCCAAGACTAGGTTGGATTGGCTGGTACCAAGTACCAAGACAAGCTCAGAGCTCCGGTTAAATCTAGATGGGTACCTTGCTGCTCAGATTATACTAACTACTAACAGGGGGCCCGGACAGTTTCCAGGGCTGAGCTTATTTGTAGCAATTCAAAGAGAAGTTTACGTTTTTTATAGTATACACAGAAGCACAGAGGGCGGTCCAGAAACTACGGGAGGTGCACACTGCTTTGCCGAACAGAAAAAAAAAAGCAAAGAGGGCAAAAATTGATGGGGGCAGGACTTCAGAAGAGGGAGAGGCCTGGACGAGGACGGGGTCTGTGAGGGGATTTCTGTCTAGCGACATGGAAAAGAGAGAAAAGAGTCAGACTCGCCATCCATGAAGCTCCTCAACCGGAGCGGGACCTAAAACAATGGTTAAAACTCTACCCAGCTTTAGCAAGGATCCCCGTTGTAAGTCAACCTGCCGGTCGCATCTCGCAAGCACCTCATTCATCATCGCTTTGTGGGATCACTATCATGGCATTGACGGATCGATGCCATGCATCGCTTCCACTTGCCAAGATTGTCTGTTGTGGCCGGGGGCTATTGACAAGATATCATGGTGGTGTACATGTACCTCTACCCCAAGTGAGGACAACCAGATCCCTAGGCCCTAGCCCGCTCGTTTCTTGGGTTCTGCCGTTTCCAAGCATCCTATCAAGGAAAACCGCAAACCCAAGAGGGTGGTCGGGTGACTCAAGCCTGTGACTTGGAACTCACTTATCTCTTTGCAATAGCGCTTTGCAACGGCATGCCATCACACCACGGAAGGTTGAGTTGGGATAATCTGTACTCTGTACTCTGCAGAGCTGTAAAACCGAGCCGCGAAGAGGCATGCATGCTGCAGTCACGTCCGCGGATGAGCATTGTGAAACATCACCATTGATGAAACATAGAACCACATTTTTTTACATACATACATTTGGTAACCAGGCACGGCAGCATGGGGTGTCTGGCATCCATGATGTTTGCAAGAAAGGGCCCAGCGCCGAAACAGAACCCCGCACTAGGAGAACCATTTATCACACCTGTTATCAAACGCCTCTCACTGGCCTATGTTGCCTCTTTGTGTAGCCAGGTAACGATGATCAGTCAGACATATTCTCAACGTGTTGGGGAGGCTCACCATCCATCAATCAAAAAGCAATTCGATGTGGGTGGTGATGAGAAAAGCCGGCGGCCGGCCACTAGGCAAGTTGGGGGGGGGGGGGTTCTTCGGCGCCCGTGCTGGTCCGGCAGCGGGGATGGATCGAAATGAATGGGTCAATCCGGGGATTATCATTGGTTCCCGTCGGGCGGTTCCAGGCCCCGCCGGCAGACCCACTGCATATCGCGAAGACAGATCTGGGCACAGGCACGACAGGCGACACCCACGACAGGGCTTCACAGCACGTGCATCGTCAGCGCGAAAACCCCCCAAACTCCATTATAATTTTCTGAATGTATCGGTACTTCGTGTCTTTCGGCTGATGTCTTGTATCGATGGATCCATCTCCCCAACCATCCTGCTTTGCAACCCCCACTTCCAATTCGGAGACCCCATGTGGGGTTTTTATTGAGGTTTATTTTCACTTCCGGCTCACAGTCTTCGTATCTCTGGAGGTGAGTTCTGAGGCTATTCGCACAGCAGAATCCTGCGGGTTGGTATCCAAGAACCTTGCGGATGTTTACCCCTGCACGCCTACTGACACTGTGGGATCCGTAGGTTCTCTTCCTGCAACTTTGGCTTTGACAGACCCAACCCGGCGGTGCGACACCGGAGGCTGGATGAACCAGGGCTCTGAAATGGGTTTGGTATAACTCTAAAACGACCGCCCAGCCCTGGATCTTTAATTTCGACTCTGTTGCTATCTTTTGAGTCATAACAACTGGCGGTTTCTGAGTTCGAAGTCTTGAATTCCAGGCTGTCTTTCTTGACCCTGTTCAGCTTTCAGAAGAAGCGAGAACCCAACCAGAACTGGACCGGCACAAGCCAGTGAAGCCACTTTCTCCAACTCTGAAGCGAAACACACCATTGGCCCAAAAGATCATCTGATCTGATAGATCTCGCAACCGATCTCCTCATGTTCTCGTTTCAACAACCGAGGATAACCACGACAGATTTTCGTTCTCACAAACGTTTCGGCTGTTGACGATCTCCAGGATTACGTCTGGGGAAAAGGAAGTCTCACTATAGGTTAGACCGGTTTGAGGAGCGACGAATCCCCTAGCTATTTTCGTCCAAACTCTCACTTACACTGGACGTTCAAAGTCTTGGCGGATGTTTCTGATTAACGGTTGCCTATTGGCTCGGCTGACGGCAATGATACAGACCGTCTTATGCCTCTGTTCCTCTACACAACACGACCGTATCTCCAAGATGTATTGCGTTCATACCTGCGGTACATCATGGTTAACGACTTTGATTCTCAGGCATGTGCTCTGCGTGAACTAACACCTCTATCATTTCCGGCTGAGAGCCGTAACATAGGTAGTGAGAGACATACCCCGGAAAATCAGGGTACAATAGAGGTACACTACAGCCTTTAACACAAATCCTCAACGCATCACCAGCAAACGAGCCTCATTCACCATATGCCGTTCTTAGACTGCTCGAGCTTCTTGAGACACCGCTACTATTCCATCATAACCAACGAACTAATTACATATAGTCTTGATCACAAGACCTTAGCCGTTACACAGCCAAGGAGACTGTTCGTTGCGTGGTCCCCTTGCTTTCCATCCCGGGACAGTTTACCCCGAGCAAAACGACGTCAATTCCCAGTCTAAAGAGCTGTACAAAGCCGATCACTGGAACCAAACCCTTCCAAAAATGTCAAACTTTCCCCAGGGGCCTCCAATCAGCCCTGCAGATCATACCCCTTTTCTTGTCGTGTCTTGCCCTGCTTGCCCCGGTGAACTTCCACTTACTTCTTGGAAGCTAAAAAAAATCCCCAGGTTTTAGCCGGCTCAGGAAGGTGGATTGGTATATTCTATGGGGTAAGGCGTGCCCAACGGGGCGGGAGCGGGCATGTCGCGGGGACTTCGGTTCGTGCACATGTGGTCGGGCGGGGCCGGAGCGGGTTTCACCACTTCTTCCTCGGTTACATACCGGTACGGAATCCGATCGTTTTAGATATGTAGACCATGTTCCGGTGGGTGTTTTTCCTTCTGTAGCTGTCAGTTTTTAGAAATTCAGCTCCTTTTCGCACGGCGAGGTTAAAACATACCAAGGTATCGGTACTTCCTTACAATGTCGAACCCCTAACCCAATGTCATTCATTGTACCTATTCCCGTCGGTTTGCGAATACCCGGACGTTCGACGCCGAGGTCGGTTCCGAAAATCCACGATGACGTTCGCCGACTTACACGGAATTTTGTTCGCTTTGTGTCCACTTGTACCTCGGGATATTTGTTAGCACTTCGGTTCAAGACAGTAAACATCAGTCTACACATCACACCGCTCCTTAACCGGACCATGAGATGAGCCTCATGACTTCCAGAACCAGTCGTCGACAAGACCACAACACACAAGTCCAACGGCATTCCATTGTGGAGTTCCAAAGCTCTCCCTTTCAGGTCCTACGCTAGTGCTATCCACCTTTGAACGGACAAAAGATCGAAAGTAGTGGTCCGTATAGATGATCGCTTCGAGAAAGAAATGCCTAAAGTTACCCGTTTCCCTATGTACCTGTTACTCCCCAATCCATGGCCGTCTCACATGATAATATCGTGCTAATTTCATATGCCAGATCTGACATTTGATCCCGTGCTTCCTGCCGCAAATGCAAGGTACAGCACAGCTTCCCGGCCATCTTCGTTGCGGCTTTCACAGCTTCGACAGCAACAACGCATCTTGAAGCCTTGATATGACCATCCGGCCCATTTCAGTCCCCACGAAACCTCTCCCAAGTGTGAAAGGAGTGAGAACATCGACCAACAGCCTGCCGGCTACAGTCCGTCAACCTCAGCCACCACGCTTCGACTCCCATTCCCCATCTCACCCCTCACGCTCTCCCTCCCCCCTTACTTGCCAACAACCTCCTTAACCTTAGTCTCGACCTTCGCCTCCAGCTCCTTCGCCTTCTCCTTACCCGCATCCACCGCCTTCACGAGGCCCTCCTTCTCCTTACCGCCCCAATAGTTGTAGTTCAGGTAGCGATAGCCCTGCGTCAGCTGAGCCGTCTCGTTGACGGCGTGGCACAGGAACAAGAGGTAGTTCTTGGGTTGCACGGCGAGCGAGTAGCGCATGAAGGTGGCCGAGTAGATGCAGAGGGCGAAGGTCATTTTGCCGGAGATCCTGTATGAAAGTTAGAAAGGGGGGGTATGTTAGGTTAGGCAGATATGTCGTAGTGAGTGTGTGAGGGAAGGGGAAAGATCCCGGGCATTTTATCATGAGGAAAGGCTGTAAGTTAGGTGGTCTGGGACAGGAAGCTCATCAAGGACGGGAGTAACCTCAAGGAACATAAAAGGCAGGTTGAGTGAGGCTGGTAGACAAGGGCACGCACAGTTCAGGACTCTTCTGTGTATCCATCACAGCCGCGATGGGGATACCAAAGTTGGAGGCAGGGCCCCAGAAGTCTGCGAAAGCATTGGTATATCAGCAGCTTGTCCGACGTTGGTTGCAAGGTATGTCCTTTTCCACCGGGTTGACCCCGCAAGCATCATGCTGCAGGAGCTTATGCAGCGCTACGGTCTTTCTCCAAGACCTGTGATACTGTTGAACTCCCAAAGAGCCCGTCCGGAGAGAACCGTGTCTTTGGAGACGTTCTAGTGTACCTATACAGTCTTCACCAAGATGCCTATGGCCCTGGTCTTGAGAAGAACCCTGGACTTATCGGGGATTGGCTGGGGGATCTGGGATCACGATTCAAGACCATAGGCGGGTCGCTGTAGTGTAGCTGGCTGGGGTAAACTGGGGTATGGGGACTTACGCGTTGAGCAGACATAGTTCAGGACGGGGTGAGACCTGATCTTCGCATTGATCGCTTTCACAAAGGCGGCCATTTTGACTGTTTCTAGACGGATTGTATACCGACTTTGGCGCGTCACTGATAGAGAGCTTGGATGGCCCGCGAAATCGGCGAAAGATGCAATCAAGTTGGGGTTCCGTCCGCTCAGCACGGACCACCACCGTTCACCTCTTGGGCTCAGCTGAATGGGTGAGGCTGCCAGCTACTCAGCTCGGCACTGTCAGGGAGTGGGGCAGCCTTATTGATTGGAGATACGTACCTGTTTAACAGGGGCAGGCACAAGTTGGGTTCTGAACGTGGTGCTACAAGTATGGTGTTCACGATCTGTATTGATATTTGCCATGTTTTTTGCAATGCTATATCCCTGATTCATGCTTGAAAAACGCAGGTATTTATCCCGCTCTAAACAAATGTTTTCATTGAACCCCCTAAACGCCAGCATAAAAATTCACACCTCTTAAACCAGGGCAGAGCTTCATTTGCTTTCATCCAAGCCTGCCTCATGCAGGGTAGTTCTAGCATGTCTCGGACATAATACACCATCGGATTGGATCGGTAAATTAACGGTAAAGTCGAACGGTCATCCTCTTTATCTGCGAGGAGGCGGGTTGAAGCCAGCGGGACCACCAGCGCCCGGGGGCGGGAACGAAGGAGGGAAGCCGGGGGCACCGGGGAAGCCAGCTGCGGGAGGGAAAACAGGGAAGCCGGGAGGAGGAGCTGATAAGCGTGTTAGCGACCGAGACACAGATAAGATCAGGAAGAATAACTTACGGCCACCACGACCGGGGAAACCGGGGGGCGCAGCACCCGGAAAACCGGGGAACGGCGGGGGAGGCGCAGCGCCGCCAACACCAGCGGCG